>JADWQK010000339.1:0-70910 GCA_017933935.1 Sesamia nonagrioides
TATAAAACTGTTTCCGCCTTCACCGCGTGGAGTTACTCCCAGCTTATGTCGTTTTCATTAGTGCATTACATATTCTAATAATGTTCACACTGCTCTATATTGCATAAAGCGATTCACAGTTCCCGTGATCCGCGCTTTACTATTATCGCTCATATTTAACATCATTAAAGCATTCTTGTAATTATGTACAAGCATAAAGCACTCGTGAAGCTCTTTCACGTGATACCAAACACGGTATATTTATTTTAATTTTATATTAACATAGAACTTTTGTCCGCTAGAGGGCGCAATACTAAATTTGGTGACAAGCTTTATAGCTCATAACTAACAGAATATCAAGGCCTTTCTAATGGTACTGCAGTGGTCTTATTCTGATAAGTAGTAAAGAAGCTATGAACGAAAAGATGTGAATTATATGCAACCAGCCCATGAATACAGGTAAAGTCACACGCAAATGCTAGTAATATATATATATTCAAAATGTACAAGTAAAGGGCTTTCAACACGGCATATTTATCTTAACTTTAGTTTTACTCTGTACGTTTTGTCCGCTAGAGGCGCCACAGTAAATTTTGTGAAACCCCCATATAGCCATAACCAGCGGACAATTAAGACGCTACAATGATGTCTATCATTTATGGAATTCTGATAAAGTAGTTTAGAAGTTACAGGGGAACAGATGAACATACATACATACATACATACATACATACATACATACATACATACATACATACATACATACATACATACATACATACATACATAGCCTGTCAAAATCATAACCCTCCTTTTGCTTTGCCGTAGTCGGGTAAAAACAGTCGCTTTCTCTGTCCCTATGTCCCTTTGTATGCTTAAATCTTTGAAACTGCGCAACGGATTTTGATGCGGTTTTTTTTAATAGGTAGAGTGATTCAAGAGGAAGGTTTCTATGTACATAATATGCATAATATATAAGAGGAACACTGATAATTTTTGAGGTTTCTAACACATGTCGCAAAATAAACCCATTTTTTTGAGCTTACATTGCAAACGCTGGCTGAACCATATGAGATAGATCAAAATAATGTACTACAGTATTGTAGACCTTAAAAATGCCTACAAAAAAGTCCCGACACCACATCTCTACCTGCTATAGTTTCTTTATTATGACTACTTTTTTATGTTTGAAAAGTTAATTGAAATGCCAGTCGAAATCAAAGCCACTATTTGTTCCGTATTATTAATCCTTATCCAAATAAATTACGTCATATTAAAGGTAATTTTAGTAGCAGCAGATCCTTTTTTGGATTATTGGAATTGGTTGTTTCATTCAGGCAGTGGCGGATTTACCAATAGGCTAAGTAGGCTGGAGCCTAGGGCGGCATATTTAGAGGGGCGGCAAATTTAGCCCAAATAATATACAGATAACTTATAATGATATGGAAGAAAGCGACTTAATGGAGCTGAGTATAAAAAGAAGGCCAAAATGAAAAAGAAGAACAAGGACAGATAGCCGTAAAATGATGAAAATGTACAGTTTTCGAAGTAAAAGCAGTGCTAGGTAACTTCATCTACATGCAGTGATACAATCCAACCAAAAAAATAGAAACGGATTTCAACTTTAAGGCCCAAATCACATTGTAGAGATGACAGCACATCAAGCTACTACCTGTGCTACTACAATCTGCCAGATTTCTTTATTAGATTTTCAACGTTATCTCTAAAGCACAGGTACAAGGTTGATTGGGAATATTTGGCAGTTTCGGGTAGCTTGCCCTGCTGTCGGCCGTACACTATGTCTGTATCTTGCTTGTATAATTTCTAAATTATTGTGTAACAATTGTAGATAGGCCAATAAATAAAATAAACACTAATTATGATTAAAATATATATTACTTAGTGCTGCATTATTTAATTTATCAAACTATGTGGTCAGGTAAATGTAAGCCACTGATGTAACATCTTAGCCTGAGGAGACACATGGTCAACCGAAGTAGGTTCCTAAACGGCTCTATTTAAAGCTAATTATCGATGATGAACGATTTTAGCCAGTTCTTGTTTTGTCATATTTTTTTTGGCGGAAAAAAATTGATCGACAGTTATACAAGTAAACTTATAAGACGATGATCATGCATAATTAGTCCATATTGCTCTCACTGTTGGGACACTGGCCTCCTCTCGATGAGAGATAATCTACCACGCTGGCCCAGTGCGGCTTGGTACTTAGATGTCACATGTCTTTGAAGTTTTTGGCTCTAGGACATGCCGGTTTCCTTACAGTGTTTTCCTTCACCGTTTTGAGAGTAGTGGTGATGAAATAATTTACACAAAGTAAAACGCCTGATGGGGTTTGAATCTGCGACCTGCAACTTATAAGTCGAGGGCGATACCACTAGGCCACCACTGCTCCGATGATCTCATAAAAGAGAAATTATTTCTTGTGTCAACATTGAAACTGCAGTAGTAAGAAGATGGGAATCCGGAACATAAATCTACGAATTTCGATATTGATGGATACTTTCCGAACTTCATGAACTTTAGATATATGACGTAGTATACTTTCTTAGTTGCTTCATGAATCCATCATTAAATTGAGTCTTTCTGGCCTATTTATTACCCGACTACGGCAAAGCAAAAGGAGGGTTATGATTTTGACAGGCTATGTACGTATGTATGTATGTATGTATGTTCATCTGTTCCCTCGTAACTTCTAAACTACGTATCAGAATTCGACAAATGACATATCATTAGAAGCGTCTTAATTGTCCGTACATTACAAATACAACACAAACAACATACAGAGTAAAAAAATAAAGTTAAGGTAAATATGCCGTGTTTGGTATCATTTGAAAGCGCTTTACTTGTACATTTTGAATATATATATATATATTAGCAGCCGCCAGCGACTTCGTTCGCGTGGAATTAGTCATGCTCAGCTCCTATTGGCAATACGTACGGCTGCGTTAGCTCCCGTTTTCGCAACATTTTTTGTTACTGCTCTGCTCCTATTGGTCATAGCGGGATGTTATATAGCCTAAAGCCTTCCTGGATTAATACGCTATCCAATGCAAAAAGAATTTTTTAAATCGGACCAGTAGTTCCTGAGATTAGCGCGCACCAACAAACAAACAAACTTTTCAGCTTTATATATTAGTATAGATTGCTAGCATTTGCTTGTGACTTTACCTGTTTTCATGGGTTGGTTGCATATTATTCACATCTTTTCGTTCATAGATAGCTTCTTTACTACTTATCAGAATAAGACCACTGCAGAACCATTAGAAGGGCCTTGATATTCTGTTAGTTATGAGCTATAAAGCTTGTCACCAAATTTAGTATTACGCCCTCTAGCGGACAAAAAGTTCTATGTTAATACAAAATTAAAATAAATATACCGTATTTGGTATCATCTGAAAGAGCTTCACGAGTACTGTATGTTTGTACATAATCCCTAGTAATGCTTCGTAGAAATTTGAATGTAAACCAGGGTTTAGTAAACGGAGCGATGGGAGTGGTGAAGGCCTTCGAATGGCCTGCTCTTCGGCGCGATCAGTTGGAACAGGAGAACAGCCAAGCGCTGTTCTCATACAATTTGACGACGCATCCATAAAAGCAGATACTAACGGACTTATCAAAATCAAGCCTTGCCTCACTGAATTTGACGGCTTGAGGGGTTCTGGGCAAATTCAGCGTAAAATGCTCCCGCTGATTCTTTCTTGGGGTTGTACTGTACATAAATTACAAGGTTGTACTCTAGATAAAAAAAGTTACAGATCTAGGAAAGTCATTGTTTGCTAAAGGACAGGCCTATGTCGCTCTCAGTAGAATTAAAACCATAGAGGGATTATTTATAAGTGCCTTGGATCATAATAAATTACTTAAAAATCCACATGACAGTCGATCGTTAGCAGAATTAGATAGATTAAGAAATCTTCCCAGGTCCTCTTAATATAAGTTTTTTTTTTTTTTAAATAATTATAAACTAGCGCTTGACTGCAATCCCGCCTGATAGTAAGCAGTGACGCAATCCTTCATGCCTGCGCACTAGTTTATTAAGTCTATTCACTTAAAAAACTTAGGAATAGCAAGGATGACGGCCGTTGAGCTAGGTGATGCAATGTTAAATCCAAGAGCAACACGACCAACCATGCTGTGCCAGAGGGAGATTGATCTGGAGACTCTCCACGACCAAACTCCCGACACAACAGCATTTGGCGCATCGTACTCGCCACACAACGCAACACAAAGTGCTCAGACGCGTCCTCCGTACGGCTTCACCAGACATCATGCTGGAACACGACGAATCGCTTGGCGGCAAGACTTTGTCTGGTGGGTGGTAACTTCTGCCGGCAACCGATGTTATGGCCTACCACCGTTAGAAAAACATCCAATCTATTTATACTAACGGCCTCATCCACTAATTCATGACCCATTCGACCCATGCCATCGACGCAAATGTGCGTCGCTACTACGAAAAACCGGGAGCTTCATACGGTGAAACCGTTGCTATACGCGCTACGCTTCAAGCGCTACGAAATAGTAAAATAGGACATCTCTACATATTACTATACGCCGATACATAAGTCAAAAGAGATGTCGTATGTTAACTACCTAGTTTTTAGTTCGTCAATTTAACTTTTATTAATATTATGCGCCACAAATACACTTTAACACCAAAATAGTACAAATAATAAAAAGTTAAAAAACTAAAACCCAACTACGACAAAAAACGACGCTGAAAAAGTATAAAACAAGATTTTCAGAATACTGAACTGAACAAAGTTGCTAATATAGTTGCAAGTAAATGGACACAAATTTTTGGACAAAATTTTCATGTTTGGAAAGGCGTAGTCACACGTTACATATACCTACCGTAGCACTTTCATAACGTGTGACTGCGGTTTTCCAAACATGAAAATTTATCTCTAAATAGTGAATATTGCATACTTCAGAATAGTATCGTAAGACATTATTGTCAATTTACAACGAAGGTATCTTGGTAGAGTCTACTGTGTCCATTTACTTGCAACTATATTAGCAACTTTGTTCAGTTCAGTATTCTGAAAATCTTGTTTTATACTTTTTCAGCGTCGTTTTTTGTCGTAGTTGGGTTTTAGTTTTTTAACTTTTTATTATTAGTTCATCAATTTAACTTTTGTTAATATTATGCGCCACAAATACACTTTAACACCAAAATAGTACAAATAAAAAAAAAAGTAAGAAAACTAGAAGAAAACAAAAAACGCCTCTGAAAAAGTATAAAACAAGATTTTCAGAATACTGAACTGAACAAAGTTGCTAATGTAGTTGCAAGTAAATGGACTAGCTAAAGTAAATAGTTCGTTTATGGGGTACTGTGTAAAATTTTATAATAAGGTACGGCTAGAGATTCAACAGCTCAATGAATCCAAATTTAAAACATGCATTAAACGCACGCTGTGTAAGCAAGCATATTATAAACTGGAAGATTATATCCTTGATAAAAATGCTTGGATAAATGCCAGTCCGGCTCCACAGCCACAGACAATTTTGTAGTTTTGGAAGAGATGCCATTCCCCCTTTTTGTTGTTTTCTAAATATTCCTTTTTTATTTTATTTGTTTATTTCAACGTTGTGCACAATATTTTGCAATATAATTAATTGTTCAATTCAGTATTCTGAAAATCTTGTTTTATACTTTTTCAGAGGCGTTTTTTGTCGTAGTTGGGTTTTAGTTTTCTTACTTTTTTTTATTTTACTAACATACTTGATTCGACGAATGTTACTAACTGCCACTCAAATTTTATTCCTTCTCTTCTGGAGTCGAGCACCTATTGACTAGTTTTAATTATAGCTACAGAGTATAATAAACATTTACGATTTATGAAGTATGTAAACAAAAATAAAACTTAATTACTCACCAATTTAAAAGTGAGTTATAACAAATTAAACAATTGCCACTGATGTATGATCCATTTTTTGGAGCTTTATGATCGTTCTATCGAAGTTGTAATAAACTTTTTTAAATCGAATAACTGTTTAACGGATTGCAATAAATTTATTGTTGCATGAACCAGAAAAATAATAGAATTAATTGATATGTCGGTTAAACATTAACTTTATTATTTCATTAAAGAAAATATATCCCAACTACATTAAGGCATTTATTTTGTATAGTTTATCTACGAATATCAGTCAAACTTTTTCCATTTTTAAATTTTTTTAAAGAAATTTGTAGATTTAGAATTTCACAAATACCACTCGATGACTGGCGGATAATATTGCTGAAGCAACTCAATTCTCGAAAGAAAAAATTTTTGTTTCTTCGATATTTAATGGTGTCTGTGTTTTTTTTTTTTGAAGTTGGTCAGTCAATTGCAATTGCAATTGCAATCCGTTTATGACTTAAAAATGTTTTCGATACATTGGGTACATTTATTTCTTCGATATTAATGGCAAGTATCATAAATGTAGAAAAACATCTAAATTATCCACTCCTATTAAAAAAAATACTAGACCGTGTGAAAGTATCAGTCTTTCGATAAGTTAACTTTTCAGAACTGGTCATTACATACCAAACAAATCTGAAGAGAAGTTCGAAGATGCTGGGGAATACGAGATCGTCCGAGGCTGCCAGCCATTTTCGCCCCAGCAGCCGGAGCGCTGGCATTCTGTAACAACGAGAAGGTAACATAAGTATTGATTCACATTTTTCATTTTCGCAAATCAGCTAACTCCACATTTAGTTTAAAATTGTTTTTTGTTTAACCCTAAAAACACGACATTATACTCCTGACCCCTGGGTATAGTAATGCCCAGTTAGTGGTTTTGGTGGTCAGACTGGAAGCTAACCCCATCCCAAACATAGATAGTTCGTAAACAGCTGGAATGATGAGTTATTAAAATGTTTCAGTTTTATCGCTAATGTAAACAACGGCTCAGTCAAAAACAGGGTGCTGACGTCGCTCTTACCCAATTCAATATTTTTTATCCTATTCTAAATTGTATATAAAAGTGGACGACACCTCATAACGGTTTAATAAAAATGTAGGTGTCGTCTATACTTCCCAAATGACAGCTGCGAACAAAATGCTCCAATTAGTTACAGCAATTGAGACAAATGTGCGAAAAAACTGTCGGATCCTTTCAGAAAACCCAAACCTGCGCGTAAAAGGAACAAGGGATAATGAAAGTATACCACCACTCGGATCTAGAGGTGTCGCCAAAACTATTTACGACCGACATTAGTCCTCGTTACAAGAGTAAGGGAAATTACTTTTATTTTTTTGTTTCACCCGTCGAGAGCGTGGTGTCTGGGTTTGGACAGAAAAAGTGAGATTGCGATGTCAGTGAAGATTAAAGTGGTGAAACGATGTAAATACTTGTAGTCGCTGGCACTTATGCTGAGATCGAGATACCGATTACAGTTATTGGACTTTTTTTGGGTAAGGTTTTAAGTGTCCTTGTAATTATGTGTGAAATAATATCTTTTAATTTATGAAGTGAGGATAAGCGCGTTACTTAACGTTATGATTAGTTAACTTTTTTGGGACTACGGTATCTCAGTGGATATCCGCTTACTACACCTTATTATTGTATCTTTGTAAAATTACTATGCTTCATAATCATCAACTTTTTTATCGTCCCACTGCTGGGCACAGGTCTCCTCTCATACAGAGAAGGTTTGAGCGTAATCACCACGCTTGCTCAATGCGGGTTGCCGATTTCAGACTTCTTCCAACATCTTTAACATCTTGAGAAAACATGGAATTTAGTCCATGTTTTTTCAAGATGTTTTCCTTCACCTTGTAATCAGTCATTGGTGTCCAAGATATAACAAACATAAACTAAACGATTTCCGTTAGCATTTTTTTTTATAATCAACGGTATTAAAATACTAAAGGCGGCTAGCCCAGAGAATTCCAGCCTTTTTGGGTAACATCAACTTTGCGTACTTAGGATTATTGGCGCATATGTCGAACAATTTGCTAATCTAGTTAAATGCTTGCTTCTACGCATATAGCAATTGCTTACGTTAAGCTTAAAGTACAAAAAAAAAGTTGATATAAATCCAATTATTGGAACAATCGTTAATTAAATTCAACAAAACTTTGCAGACAATTCACAGCAGTATCCTAATGAACTATTGTCTAATTCTAATCTAATCTAAACGAACGAAAAAGTTTGGCACTAGTTCATTTGTTTTAGAGCGTTCCACTTTTGTTGTGTAACATTTTAGCAAAGGTCTCTGTGTCCACGAGGTAAAAAAGCACGTGTGCAATTCACACGTGGCAGATGTGAAACTTTTGAACATTTGGGTTTCTAGATTTTGAGACGAAGGTAAAATTTCGGTAAGATGATAATTATTGTAGGTTTTAGTAATGATCAAAAGTTAGATAATTGTTTTACATATTATTCGTATATATTACAATGATTTATTCGAATTCAGAGCTTATATTTTCGATAAATGATACAAGAGCTACATATGTAAATGTACCATTTTCTTCGCTATTAAATGTACTTTCCAATGATATATGATACGTTATGTTACGAATTTCGAAAACAATGCCCAATATTTTACTTGAAATAATAGACTTGTCAAAACGTCAAAATTGAAACTAGACACCAGCGTTCCCTGTAGGTACCTATATTCTCTTTTTGAATTTATTTGAACGAAATTAAAAGTCTCGTTTTTGTTCCAATAATAAGAATAGCCCTAGTAATTTTTTAAACTTTATATAGAGTTACTCTATAGACAGTTTAGACGCGATTATAAACATAGCGACTAAAAATACGCCAATTTACATCAGGAGCGCACTAATTTGACAGGTCTAAACTGACATTTTATCTTCTGTTCTTTTCTTAACAAACTGGAAAGAACAAGGTGCACATAACTTAAAATTAGTTTAGTTTGTAAACCATAGAGAGTAATAATAGCTCAATGTTGTGAACAATAGAATCGGCGCCAGTGTCGGTTCTATTAGAATGCTTTCTATCTAATTTCCTCCACATTAAACTTATGTATTTATGTATCTGTCTCTTTTTACTATTGCTTTTTCGTTTCATCGACCTTAAATCACAAAGATGGTAAAAAATTATTCACTTCAAAATACTTAAAGTATCTCATCATCATCATCATCAACCTTTTTTTATCGTCCCACTGCTGAGCACAGGTCTCCTCTCATACAGAGAAGGATTGAGCGTAATCACTACGCTTGCTCAATGCGGGTTGGCGATTTCAGATGTTTTCCATCACCTATTAATCAGTCATTGGTGTCCAAGATATACCTACATAGAAAGTACATATAACTTAGAAAAGTTCCATTGGTACTTGTCTGACCTAGAATCGAACCAGCACACTCATACTTAAGAGGCTGGTGTTTTAACCACTAGGCCACCACGACCACTAGTTATATTATTCGTATGTATATATGTTTCATCATCATCATCATCACAGCGTTAATCCCAGTCGCATCCGAAGCCTTTTCAGCTTTGGAGTCTGGGGTCCGCTTTACCAGTCCAACTGCTGAAATGGCTAAACTATCGTATCGTATGTATATATGTTTATTCGTCAATAAAACTTTATGACATGATTTGACCAAGCTTGAGATGACGATAACTTTTTTTTTTTTGTTGGGATGGGAAATCATCAAATGACTTCTGCCGCTCTGGGCAGAGCGGCAGGGCGTGTCAGACTTTTACTGACTAAAACCCACCCGTGTTTCTTCACTTGCCTGTGCGACGGCCAGGGCCACGGTTTCTTGTTTAACCAACCCGCAACCCTGACCCAGGAGGCATCGGTCTTCGTGGACCCCGTCACGACGTGCTGACATCTCTTTTAGGCGCGCGTGAAACACGACGCGCCGTCGACTCGGGCCTGGTCCTCACCGAGCGGCGAGCTGCCCACTGCTCACCGCCCGCAGGCCCGCGCCTACGGTGGCTGGGATTTTGTGTCATCTCCCGACAAGGGTCGGACGCGAGAGATCGCCGCCGATCGCCGCTACGAGGACACGGCGGTGCAATCCACACAATGGTGACACCCTGGCGTTTCCTCCCGCCTTATACGGAACAGGAACCTCCCGAAACAACCGTGTCCGGTGAGGACCTGCGCCAGGCGGAAGGTGAGGGCGCCGTGCCGCCTCTCTAGCCACTCCTCAAAGAGGGGACTTACCGCCGCTATTGTGGCGTGCCCAGCACTGGGTTGCGACAATCGCACTCTCCATGTCGCCATGAGATCCCGCCGGAGCTCTGTCCGCCGTACCGCGATTTCTCGCGGCAGCGGAGTTATACCCCGGCGTTTTGCCTCATCTCGCCACTCCCACATGTGGGCGAGGACTTTGGCCTCTAGAACCCATGGCGGTAACCCGGCAAGGAGGCTCGCCGCCTCAGCGGAGACCGTGCGGTATCCCCGGATCAGCCGAATGGCCATGACCCTCTGGGACGCGGTCAGGCATCGGGCTGGTCGCTTCCTTAACGAGATGACGATAACCTTAAGTATCTATAAGGCTAAAATTTACTCCGGTCAATCTCAGAACCTGAATAAATAATATCTCATGATTGCGGAAGAACATTGTTAAAGCTGTTAGTAACCTTAGTAAGGCCTACAGAATAAAGAATCTGCTACTTATATAATAATTATTAAGGTAAGTGGCAATTACGTAAATCCTTGTTTTATTATAAGAACATAATGACAATCTCCATTATTTGCGAAGTCTGTTTTTATTTTTAATGTATTTATAAAACATATTGCAAGGAATGAGAACAATTTCGTATATTTTTAAATATTATTCAAGTATTCGTACTTTTATTTGTTATCGCTCTAGAAGCGTTACTAATGGAAAGTATGTAAGTTACAAGTGAAATTCAAAAACATGGAACAAAATAAATGAATCCCGTCTGATAAATGTTTGTTCAAAAACCGCTGATAATAAATTGACTTCAGGATAATTTATTGTAAAAGTCAAATTTTGCTTGAATCTACAACGTTTTTGGTAACCGATTAAAGTAGAAAATTACAGCAGCCATTAATATTATTGTCATTCTTATGTTTTACATTGTATTTATGGGCGATTTTCCACACGATTTCGAATATAAATTAATCCAGTAGGTACCCTAATTGTGGTTTCAATCACAATCCGAATCATTTTGTAGTGGTTAGGTATATAGATAATTTAATCCATTGCGTCCTATGGTCGAAATAATTGGCCGCTTAATAAAGAAATGATGCAATGAATGTTCTTAAAGTGTCAACATGTAGGCCATTCCTACTGTTAATGTGTCACGCAATTAACCCGTGGATGCTGTTATAGGAAAAAGCATAATCGGTCCAAATCACGTTTACGTTGGTACTGAGCACGTGGCCGGCTCATTTACATGCATCGCATAGCGGTGGCGCCGCCGTCTGGCGCTGTCACATGCTTCCCGGTCTGTGAACCCGGGATCCCGGGAACTCGGCCCAAGTATTTTAGGATGCAGACCGCACTCAAAACTTTTTACGCAATTTACGCCAATATTCGGTCAGTAGGGTGCGTATTTTTAACTTTATCAAGACGTGTAATGTTTATTTTTACTTTCTACTGATTATTTTGGTTAACCGTTTCGCTCGTGCGGTTTATTATCTAAGCAGCCGAACTTACAATTGGGCAATAAAATGTTGCACGATTTTTGTTTTGTACGATAGTGAATTTTAGTTGAATGGCGCGATATGAAATACGATAGTGCGATGTTGTATTAAGTTACCAATGACTTACTTAGTTAATACCACAGAATTCGTTGTTATTACGATTTTTATGGCTAATACCTATTGAAAATTCGATTTTTTTTAAAATATAATTAAAAACTGCTACCGCAATCGCATCGTTGATTTTAAAACGCGCTAGTTTATTAAGAGCCTAATTCACTCAACAAAACTGAATGAATAGGAAGGAAGACGGCAGTTGAGCGAGGTGATGTAATGTTAAACAACAACACGATCAACGATGCTGCGCCAGAGGGAGATTGAACTGGAGACATTGCACAACCAAACTTCCGATACAACGTTAACCGCATCGTACCCGGCACACATCGCAACACAACTGCTCAGGCCCGTCCTCCGTACGGCTTCACCAGACATCATGCCGGAACACGACGAATCGCTTGGCGGCAAGACTTTGTCTGGTGGGTGGTAACTTCTAACTTCGGTTTCGTTACCTAGCCACCTACAATACATAAGTAAGTTGAGTAGTAATTATTATATACTATGTAAAGATTGTTTTATTTATGGGTCTTAGAATAATTGAATAGGTATATTGTATTGGAAATATAAATACATAAATATTTTAAATGAGCTTCTCATTAGTTTGTTTTTCCTTCAAACGCAACAATGATTAATATTTAATAGGTTGTGATTTCAATAAAGATAATTGCAAAACGATGTACTTCCGACTGTTGTCAAAATTATATTACCGTGGTGTAGCAACACTGAACCAAAGATTTGTAAAAAAAAATGCAGGATCACGCAGTTTTTCATTATGGAATTATCATATTTAGAAAAAAGCCTTGTTATGTTTGAAACCTGAGAGGTAATTCACATAATTTTAAACTCGTTTACAGCTTGAACTCAGTCTCAATTAATAAAAAAAAACGAATTTCCCTACATTTTGACAAGTTTTTGACATTTGTTTTTGCGGAGATTAGCCTGCGACTGGATTTTAAATGTTTTAATTTACTTTATTTGACCTTTTGCTCTTCAGGATCGTGGGGTTTCTTCGCACTTTAGAATCTACGACAGAGATAAGGATTTATTGCCTTAATAAAAAATCTTCTCATGTATAATTAAAAAAATACAAAGCAGGCCAAACACTTCGTTAAGGTAAACAAAATAACAGGAACATAATTATATTAATACATAACTAGATTTTGGCCGCGACTTCGATCGCAGAAAAATATATTGTTGTTTTCATAAAAAAAATCCCAGTCGGTATGATTTTTTTCGACACCTTCAAAATCGTTATCATATTTCAGCTAATTTACACAACCTTAAAGATACCTAAGCCTACCTCAAGGATCATTCCGTCTATTGGTGAAAACCATAAGAAAATCCTTTGGGAAGTTTTTGAGGTCATCACCATTAGACCGACAGACATGCGCAGCGGGGGGTATTTCGTTTGATTAATATATGTTTAAGTAGTGATGCTAAGTAATTAATATTTCGGAAGCCTGACAGCTTCGTCTCACCCTTAAGTGTTACCTAATTAAAAATACTGGCCACGTATCTTTTCTCATAGCTGTTTTTATTTTTTATTCTAGATTAAAAGAGTATTTTATATAGAAAGAGGTTTTTAATAATTGACTACAATCTATCCTATAAGACTAACAAGAATTTTAATCTTTATATTACATACATCACAGGATGATAATTTTTAAATTTGGAACAGTATTCATTTGTACGTTACACAAGTTCGTTCCACTCTCCTACAGCATCCTACAGTCTGATATAATGATATAAAGTTATAAACACACTGTGCTTATATGTGTTGAATAAAACGGTACATGATGGATATCTACTTAGACAGTTTTACTGTCAAGATTGTGTAACTATCGTCTATTGTAACTCATATCGGTCTGTTCCCATATATCTTGTTCATTGACAATGTCGAATAGTATTGTTCTATTTCTGTAGCGCCCATCGACGTAACTAAGACGTATGTATGTGTCGCGTTAGTCTCAAGCCCTATTAGGCTGCCTGTCCACTGGGGCGAAGATAATGGAGCGAGAAAAACATTATTTTTAGATTTATATCAATTTCTCGTTTCCGTACCACTTTAGCGGACGACAGGTATACAGACACTGTTCTGTGTCTGTACAGCTGGGTCCACTAAGGCAGCAATCTATAACTGTTATTTAGTTAGCACTTACTATGGCTAAGCATAATCCACACTAAGCCCCTTAGTGGATTACGATCCACTTCCTTTTTTTGTCGAGAAAGGCCTGTGTCCGAGCTGTGCTTTTATTTTTATTTTTTTATTAACATTGTAGATTGATTAAGATGCGTTAAAAGTTACCTACTCTAAATCATGAGTAGGTAATATAAAATACCTCATTAATTTTCATGTAAGTTAAGTATTGAATTAACATACCGCCTCACAAACAATCTTATAATTTATTACTGTCTGATGTTTATTACGTACGGCTGACAGCTCGTGGTTACTAACTTTGATATGGGAACAGTAATTACTTTCTATCCCGCAGCCCTTTGTTGCCAGTCTTAAATATTTCATCCTATATTAATGAGGTTATGTTACGTAATAATATTGAACTAAAATTTACTTTGATGTAGACTTGTAACCCTAAATAAATATTACTTCTAAACTATACAAGAAGTTGTTTTAAATTTACCTTTAAATATGCTGAGTTGTTTTGTAGGTGCAATCTTAAAAGACGTTAGCCTAACTCTAGACTTCTCGCAGATTTAAGTAAAATAAAAATCAAGATCTGCACGACATTTTACCGTTTAAATAGAAATAACCTTTATTTATTTACCCATTAACAAACGACAACCTTTTTAAAGGACTTTTTTTTTGTTATATAACCATTCTTTTTTCCTCGAATGGTGTTTACGTGAACTCTTTTTGCTGTATCAATATAGCGAATCTTAGTAACGTATGTTTACCAATATCCCATGACCCTGTCGGGCTGGCAACAATGACATTATCCAGCTGCTGGAACCTTGTCTCTAAATCCATTGACATGTCCAATTAATTAAAAAGGGACGGATATTTATATTTCTTTACATACGTCTGACCAATTGATCGCAGTCGTGGTGGTCTAATGCTTAAAACACCAGCCTTTTTAATATGAGTGTGCGGGTTCGATTCCAAGTCAGAAAAGTACCAATGTAACTTTTCTAAGTTATATGTACTTTCTAAGTGTATCTTGGACACCAATGACTGATTACAAGGTTAAGGAGAACATCTCTAGGAAACCTGAACTTTAAGTCTGAAATCGCCAACCTGTATTGAGCAAGCGTGGTGATTACGCTCAATCTTTTTCTGTATGAGAGGAGACCTGTGCCCAACAGTGGGACGATAAAAAGGTTGAAAACAATGAGAGAGTTTTAACACGTGTTTTCTTCCTATCACTTAAAAAAATCGCGTAGGCCCTGACGCAGAAGGCAAGATGAACTTTACTTTGATAATAATTGATCCTTGGCAGCTGTAGACGGGAAAAAGAGGTGGAAGGAGATTAGGGAAGCCTTTGCCCAGCAAATTAAGCCATTAAGGCATAATTAAAAAATAAAAAGCAGATTAAAACATATACAAGCTCTTCTAACACAGCACTTTAAAATTATATAAATATTACCCCTTGAAATGTTTGCTGATTTAAAAAACTTTTTTACAAAAAACAACCAACCTCCACAAAAAAAAAATCACTACAAAGTGAAAATATATAATTTCGGAAGTCGGTGGCAAAAATGAATAAAAGTACAAAAACCAAAGACATGATCATGAACATGTATAATCATATTTGCCACTTCCTTTGCCACTTTGCGACTTCCGAAATTAGTTATTTTTCACTTTGTAATGTTTTTTTTTTCTGGAAGTGGGTTGTTTTTTTGTAAAAAAGTTTTTATTTTACAATTTTTAGTTTCAAAAAGTACTGTTCAGCTGAATCCGGTCAGACTGGACTGGACGCTGCCACCAACATAGTTGGGAATAGGCTAGCAATGACGCCTTTTTTTATTTGAATTTTTACCCGTAATTTTTGTTTAAATACCAAACTACTGAACCGATTTTTATAAAATTTCTCTGGGACTGGTTTGAATGTATGAGCATTGCTAGAAGTGACACGATTACGCGACTTAAATAAATTCTCTTGATTTTTTTGATTATCGCATCAGCATGGCGAGTAGCAGTGGCTAGTGGTTGTCCTACGTTAAACTTCAATGCTGTTAATTTTTGTGGACTTCCCTCGACTGTCTATGGTCTTTATTATCACATCTACTGCAGACTTTGGTTATAACCAACATGGATGCAAACTTCTCATCAACATAAATTAATTGAGTCCAAACACAAGGTAATTAAATACTGTAAATTGCTGAGGAATTCTCCGAACTGACCTTTGTCTTCATCATTAGCTCCCTAATGACAGTCACAACCTATCTAGACGTAAGGTTCTTATCAACACAAATTAATCATAACGTTGCTGCCGTGAATCATTGAGGAGTTCCCTCGACTGTCTCTCAGCTCCATCATCAGATCTACTGCAGACGTTCATTATAACCCATAAGGGTGCAAACTTCTCATTAATATAAATGAATTGAGTCCAAACACAAGGTAACTACTGTAAATCGTTGAGGAGTTCCCTAAACTGACCTTTGTCTTCATCATCAGCTTCCCAATGGCAGTCACCACCCATCTAGGTGTAAGGTTCTTTTCAATACAAATTATTCAAGACAAACACTAGGTTGCTGCAGTGAATCGTCGAGGAGTTCCCTCGCCTGTGTCCCGGCTCCATCATCAGATCTTCTCCAGACCCTTATTAAATTGTAGTGCTTTAAAATACCTAATGAAAAAACTTACAAATGCCGCAAACCAACAACACTTGCAAATGCTTACTAGCCGTCCCTACAATTTTGGAAAGTTCCCCTTGATTTCTCTGGTCTTCCACCACTAAACCCTGATGTCCGTATCATGGGACCACCTTGGGGATGTCTTCTTTCCAACAGAAAAAGAATTATCAAAATCGGTTCATAAACGACGAAGTTATCCGCGAACAAACTTATAAAAAGCATATACTATATAGGGTGTATCTGACATCGTAACGTAAACTTCGCGAAAAGGCTAGACCGCATGCCACTAATAAAATTATGATAGTCATTTATGTCGTTAATGAACGGTTACAGAATACACACTGTTTAAAATAAAGTGTCGGCTTGGCTTTTGAACGTTGCAAGTGTGAGGCCGTGCGGGTTTGTAGATATGACGTTGATCCCTGGTGTGAACTTTATTAAATCAGCTGATAAGAGTAACCTCCTCCTTTTTGAAGTCCGTTAAAAAAGATCTGAATTTTATAGTTGTAATTGAAATATAAACAAAAAATCAAACCTATTTAGAAGTATGAGGAACAGGGTGTAAAGTTCACTCATTCTGCATAGAAAAGGGAGGATCCTCCGACCAACCGTGCGTGCGTGCGTGTCTGGCGAGCACTTGCCTAACGGGTGATGTTGAGAAGTTGTATATACATATGCTAGTTGCATGGTAAACTCTGCTTGCGAGATGTAGGATTTGTGTGACGTCAGTTTTTTTTATAACGACTATAAACTAGCGCTTAACCGCAATCCCGCCTGATGGTAAGTATTGATGCAATCGTTGATGGTAAAGCCCGCTAATTTATTAAGAGCCACTCAAAAAAACTGAGTGAATAGGAAGGAAGACGGCAGTTAAGCAAGGTGATGTAATGTAAAACCAACAACACGACCAACGATGCTGCGCCTAAGGGAATTGATCTGGAGACCCTCCACGAACGACACAACAACATTTGGCGCATCGTACCCGGCACACATCGCAACACAACTGCTCAGATCCGTACTCCGTACGGCTTCACCAGACTGCTGAACACGACGTATAGCTTGGCGGCAAGACTTTGTCAGGTGGGTGGTAAGCCGGCACGCGATGTTATGGCCTACTACCAAGAAGACACGTTGTTTGCATGTAGCGTTTGTAGATACAGCTACAATTATTTTTATTTCATTCATTGCGTAGCTCTTCGTAGATTGGGTTTTAAAAATATACGAAACTTTTTAAAATGCCCAGTAACTGAAAAAGACCTTGAATTTTATAGCCACATTAAAGTAGAAAAACCAATTAAAAACAGGTTCACAGTTTAATGCATTTCGTAGCTGCCCGTAGCACGGCGTAGCACTTTTGTGAAACTTCGTTTTCATTCCGTATTTTTAACATTACGTTTTTAACAGCCTTCGTTTTATATTAATTAAAACATTATAATTTAATATCAGATTCTAAAATACTGATAATGCTTGATTTATAATCGGCATGTGACCTTAATCATGATACAATTTGCATATCAATTAAACATGCGACGGAATAATTTAAGGTCATTCGCCCTGAATGAATGCGTCCGATAAGGTTATCGTCATCTCAAGCTTCAGTGAGTAAACCATGGTTTGCCCCATTAACAACGTAGAAGCGTCATAAGGTTTTATTGACGAATAAACAAATATATATATAGCAGAATATTATATAGCAGATTCTTTATTATGTAGGCCTTACCTTACTAAGGTTATTAATAGCTTTAATAATGTTAATAAAAAGTCGTTTTGATGATAAAGCGTCATAATACTAGGTCATTTTACTCGTGACGTTTTGGAATTAAATGGATAGATACATATGGACTGCATTCCAGCGAGGTGCTCAGTTACCTCGCGCGAGTAGTACTTTTCTGTTTTTCAGGAGCCCCAGTCTGCTATTACAATAGTGTCACGATGGTCGATCAGTTGTCTCATAATGATCGATGTTGACAAGTTTCGTAATCTACTAACAAAATGGCGTCATTATGAATTTCCAGTCACACTCCACTCCATATTAATAAATGTTCAAATTGAGTAGTAGTTTTAGTTGTACCTAGCTTTTTCGTACGACCTGTCGTACGGCGAGTTTCCACCCTTACGTTGTTAAACACCACTACGATCCGGACGAAACGTTTCGCCTCCTCCTTTATACCGCGTACATCGAGGGACTGGAACAATTTACCTGTGGCGGTGTTTCCGTCGGACTACAATTTGAGTGTATTCAAGGCTAGAGTGAATAGGCCCTTAATAAACTAGCGCGCTTTACCATCAACGATCGCATCACTGCTTACCATCAGGCGGGATAGCGGTCAAGCGCTAGTTTATAACTTATATAAAAAATTCTACTAACGGGTTTTATAATAAACGCAATACGGCAATATCATTCTATCACATCGCATTAATTGCACTTGCACTTAATGACAATGGAGTCTTGTTGGAATGACAAAATAAAAATAGCAGATGTGGGCCTCTGTAGTGATGAAATAATTTATACAAAGTAAAGCGCCTGATTGGCTTCGAACCTGCGACCTACAACTTGTAAATCGCGGCCGATACCACTAAGCCACTACTGCACTCATAAAATTGATAACTAATAAACCTACTGACATAAAATTGATAATTATCAAATCAAGATTCATAATCTGCTACTTCCACATTTCAATAACGATAAAATCAAACTTTGGGGCCTTCACCGAATTGATTTTAACTATTGGATTAGCGTAAAAGACGTCATTACATAAAATTAACTAGTCGGGCTGTCATCGACATTGATTCATGACGTTACACCAAACTCATCAAGTAGTCGGCATTGATACCTAGACATTTTATCGATCACATATTTTACGAATCGATCAATTATCGATCAATGAATGGTTCAGTTCAGTTCTGAATGGATCAGTGGCATTGATCAACGTCGATCATAGATGAGAGCTTCTAGCTATTTTTAATGCCTTTTTTGGACGGGATACCATCAAATGCCCTCTCTCGGTTTGGGCAGAGCGGAAGAGACTTTTACTGACTAAAACCCATCCGTGTTTCTTCATTTACCTTGCGCCAGAAGCCATGGTATCCGAGGAGGCCCACGGTGACGGGCTGAGCAATCGGGGGCTGCGAAAGCAATGTTAATTCTCGCAACCCCCGCTGTTGGTGTAAAATGGAACACCGGTGTTTTTAGTCAATAAGAATCTGACAGACCCTGCAACACACCCCAGGGTGGCGCGACATCCATAAGGATTTTCCACCCCGGAAAAAAGTGGCTACGGTATCTCATTCAAACAACCAGCGGACCGCGCCCCAATTTCGTTTTAGACAAAACTACCGAATGCACATTCTATTCTTATATTCTTCCCTCTATCAAAGTATTTTTGTGTAAAATGTCGCAGGGCCGACAACCGTTGGGGTAAACGAGTCCTCGAGTGGAGACCGCGTCTCGGCAAACGTAGCGTAGGACGCCATTGGGCGAGATGGAGTGACGACATCAAAAAGGTGGCTGGTAGTGGCTGGCGGAGAACAGCTCAGAATCGAGCTTGTTGGCATGCCATGGAAGAGGCTTAAGTCCAGCAGTGGACGAGTAGAGGCTGATGATGATGAAGGACAGTACATTCCTTTCCTTCATTGCTCTATCCCTAATACAGTAAAATAATGCTCTTTTTTCATAATTATAAACTAGTGCTTGACCGCAATCCCGCCTGATGGTAAGCAGTGATGCAATCGTTGATGGTAAAGCGCGCTAGTTTATTAAGAGCCTATATAAAAAAATAGTGAATAGAAAGGAAGACGGCAGTTGAACGAGGTGACGCAATGTTAAACTCAAAGGGCGATTGATCTGGAGACCCTCAACAACCAAACTCCCGACACAACAACATTTGGCGTATCATACCCGGCACACACCGTAACACAACTGCACAGACTCGACCTCCGTATGGCACTAGACATCATAACGGAACACGACGAATCGCTTGGTGGCAAGACTGTCTGGTGGGTGGTAACTTCTGCCGGCAGCCTATGTTATGGCCTCCCACCGAGAAAAAGCTCTAGCTCTGGTTCTGCCTTTATTTGGTCTAAACTAACCCTAATTGATTAATTCCCAATAAGTCTCGATATCTTCTTCGATTTTTTTATACGACGCACAATAATCGGTTACCCTGATCTGCACCTTAATTGGGTACCACACTAGGGTACAAATCTTAATATGAATCATTTAGAAGGATATTGCTAATACAATGCCTCATATGTTTGAGAAATGTATGTACTCAGCAACGTTAATAACGTAATGAATTTTGTTGCCATGGCTACTGGTATAGTGTTGCGCAATTGCCGCGCTTGTCGAAGATCAAAGCATCGATGAGAATATGTCGATTGTGTGGGTGTAACAACACCCTTGGACAACCCTAATTCAGGAAAAAATAGAGTAAGGTACCTACTTCTAAAGCTCTCCGTTATAGTGGGTTAATTGGGCAATGGCGCGATTAATTCAAGTTAAGTAATTATCGCTTCAGTGGCTCGGGTTCGCATTTGTTTAGCTAATGTAGTGAGGTGGTAAAAGTTTAGCTCATGGTTGGCTATCTCTCATATATTTTGGTGTGTTAGGGATAATGATTGGAAAAACTAGCAGCAATCACAAGGAGCCTTAGGTGCTAGGTTTTAACCACAGAAGAAATGAAAAATATTGTGTTTCGTGGTTTTAACAAATGCCCTGGACACCACACTAGGATTCCCTGTGTCGTGGGGTCAATATCTGACAGGTAAGTGCTACTAGGACAAAAATTAACCTTATACGTTCCACCTCCTTATAATATTGTCACGAATGCACCTTATGTTAATGGCATAAGGTTCAATATTGCGTGTCATGCGTTATGTAACTTTTAAGCCCTATATCTTGAGACCTAGGCATTGTAGAGGTATGTTCTAAAAATGCATTGCTAGACCTAAGATGCCCTAACAAACATACAGGTTTCATCAATATTGACAATGAAAGTTTGACTAGAAATTTCGTTTCCTGTGAACCGCCCGGCAGTAAACGGGAATATTTTGGGAATCGAACGTTATTATTAATACTTCGCAATAGATCTGGAACATTCCATAAGCTTGCATATATAAAGCGGTGAGACTCAGCGCACCAGTCAGTCTGCATTTGACTATCAAGCGAAACAAGCGATAATTGAGAACATCTACATATAGCGAGTAACTAGATAACTGCAACGAGAACTTCGAGGACTACATTAGGTAACTACTGTAGTGTTGTTGTGTGTCGAAACGGACTTTGTGGACATCAGGGAAGACTTCGGTGCGATATCAGCTACGTTCTACTTATCATTGCCTACTATCGACTGGGCTATGGGCCATGTGCTATATATATGTGTGTGTGTGTGTGTGCGTGTGTGCATATGCTATGTGTAGCCCAGTAAAAATGTTGTATGTTGGTTCGTTTTAGCTAATCTACGAAACGGCTGGATAGACTTAGCAATGATAATGTTACGGACTAGGGGTACTAAAATGGCGGTTAAAGGTCGTAAGTCTATCCAGCCGTTTCGTAGATTAGCTAAAACGAACCAACATACAACATTTTTATACATATAGTGTTTTTTAACATAACTGTTCATACACTCGTGAACATTTAGAAAAGCTGTTAATTACACATTCCAAACATACAATTAAATTAAATTTATTTGTTGAGATTCAAAGAACAACAATCAACATAAACTTGCAAATGGCTCGCTCGGAATAGCATTCATATAGACGTTTTGGTAGAACTAAAAATAGCTTAGAAACATGAGTAGTGCACACAGCGTAAGATGCGTGTGTGGGCTCTAAGTCAATTTAAATATCGATCCATAAAGCCGTGGATACACCAGCCTTATCACAAGCATTAATTGTATTGACGTCACTGCATGGCGTGGGCAGTGTCCGTATTCTGGGCATCTATCAAAATTAATGACGGACCCAAAGCTTTGGTTTCGCTAAATAGGTGTTTATGTAATTTCTGCCGTGATAACGATATTATCGTGGATGACAATGTCAGTACAATAACACGAGAAGTAAAGTGTATGGAACTAATGAAGACGGTATCAAATATGCGTCCGCGACGTCTACGATATTATTATCGTCACGTTTTAAAAGAGCGATTTAGATAGGTATGAGGATGCTATGCTATGAGGTAGGTATGCTAGCAACTATGGTGATATATATTAAAAACTACAGAAGGAACTAGACATAATTGACTTTAATAAATATAAGGTTAAATTGAAGATTACGGATGGGCTCATGCAGCAGGACTATATAAAAACAGAATCCTGAATTTCAAAAAGAAATTTATGTAATACAATCTCTGAATCTCTCCTTCTCATAATAATGCACGTGTTAAATTACACTTCTTTTGGTAGATCAATACGCGTTCCTTCTCTTGAAAGCAACTAAATTAACTGTTTGGCCAAACACTGTCTCTTAAGACACAGGTAGTTTAAGAGGCAGGGTTTATAATTTTTGGTTATATAGATTTAGTTAAATAATTTGTATGTATGACCTACCACCCTATGTCTAATCTGTATAATTACTTTTTGGTAAATAAATATTTTTATTATTTTATATTTTATTTTTTGTATTTACATGACAGATATTTTTTGATAGCTTTCTAAGTATCACCAAGAGAAAAAAATATGAAAGTATAAATTTGAAACCATGACGGCTAATATATTAGATCATAGATGGGATAAAAAGACGGGTTGGCGCTCGCCAGCCCTAAAAATTGGCATAAAAGCTGAATCATTATTATCATTATTATTTATTTAATATTATATAGCAAAACGTCAGTCAGGGTTTATCATATTTAACGAATATCGATCTTTATTATAGCGACCTTTGCAAATGATTGAACTGAAATTCGGAACATAGCATCGCATCACGTCAAGGACAAATTGTTGAATCTTTTTTTTCTTTTGCTATTAGATCGGCAAGGTAAATAGGTAACACACTACAGTGGCAATGGGTTTCATTTTGACAGTTTAATAGCATTCATTGCGTTATTTATGGAGCAATCGATTAGCAATATGCTTCAAAATAGTGTGTTACATAATTAGGGTACGGGTTTAGCACGGCAGCATGATTTTACGACTATAAACAAGTTATGCTAAATATAATAAATGAAAATTTTTGCAGAGTACTTTAAAACGATTAGGGGACGGAAAACTACGCATAAGAAAATGTTGTTGTAGTTTTAAAAGAAGATGTAGAAAAATACAAGTCACTTTCATACTTCGAAAGCAAAGAAACTTTTTTAAAGAAACTCTCGGGAGGAGATATATTTCTTTGTTACCTAAACAAGTCCTTGCGGGGCAATGAATGACGATAAAAGTCGCCTGAAAAGAAATTAACTCGCAGTATGGGAAAGAAGCGACGTAGGTAAGGCTTTAGTTGTCCGAGCAAACGGGTCAACTTATAGATACGTGTTAAAAGAAATAAGTACTAAATGAAATGAGATATTGTTGGAAAAATATTAATTTAAATATCAATCTAAAGGTTAACAAGTTTATGTGATTCTTTGAAAAACGAACACCTGCATTATTTTATTTAGTTATCTACAAAGCAATTTTATATGCTGTATAACAATTTATTATGGCATTTTTTCTTTTAGCATTTCAACGTTTTTTAAGAATAATGAGATCATGTATATCCTGGTCTATTTTAAAACAAATATTTCCATTTTAATGAGGTGTATCCATACTAATATTATAAATGCGAAAGTAACTCTGTCTGTCTGTCTGTCTGTCTGTCTGTTACGCTTTCCCGCTTAAACCTCTCGACCGATTTTGATGAAATTTGGTACAGACAATCTTTAGACCCTGAGAAAGAACATAGGCTACCTTTTATCCCGGAAAAATTTGATGTTCCCAAGGGAAATGTAAAAAGCGCGATATAACCGAAGTCCACGCGGGCGAAGCCGCGGGCGAAAATCTAGTTTTTAATATTTCTTTATCTGTGAACTCATACCATACCATAAATAATATTTGTTATCTACAAGTAGGGGAACATGGGGCTCAATGGATCACTTTTTTTTCGAAAGGCGATTCCGGTTTAATTTCTGCTTTATTAACTGAAGTTTTTAATTCAATGTAAGAACGTATGTTCAAGGTTCAATTTTTTTTTATCAAATGTCTCTTTTACCGTTTGGTTTATTTTACAAGATTTATTTTTCCCAAACATGGAATTGATCCATTGTGGCCCATGAATGGGTTACAGTGGATCTAAGTTTGAGTCACAGTGGATCTAATGGGGTACTATGAATCATGAGGGTTTAAAATCAAAAATACATATTGTAAAAACGAAACTCTTTATTTATTAAAAATTTAATAAAATTATTAGTCATTGCCTGAATCAGTCTTAGTTAGAAAATCACAATGAAACCAAAATTTGAAACTTCTACTAGTTTTACAACATAAAATAGTTACACCTTCTTGAACACAAGTAAATCTCTTAAAAAAACTTGAATAACAAACATAAACAATTAAACAAATTATAATAACAGAAATGCCCTTCTAAGCCTTACAAAAATCAAAAACAAAAAGAAAATATTAACTGTCTTGCGAGTTATCAATGTTTTGAACATACTTAGTAAATCGGACACTTATCGACTTAACGTAAATCAACATTTGAAAAATCAACATCGAAATAATATAACCCTTGCGTTCTTTTCGTGCTTCCTGTAAAACTTGGTTTAGGTAAAATCATTTTGATATCGTGCAACGGAACTGTGGCAAGATCAGGAACGACGGGAAGGTGAAATTTGTTAGGATTTTTAACAGATTTACGAAGAAAACTGACCTCTGTCTCTCCGTCTTTTTCCCCTATGACTCTTGCAATATAATAAATATGTTTGCTCTTTACTTCAAATAATACTAATACAAAATCTCCTTCTTTTGGTAAACTATTCAGTGGAATAAATTTATCCGTGTTGATCGTTAAAACTTCAGCTTCCTCTTCAAACATTGGTTCTTCTTCAGAATAAATGCTAATTCGGTCGTCGTCTTCACTGGAATTATCACTATTTAAGACCTTCCTTTTCACAGCGGCCTTAATCTGTGTCTTAGCCTTTTTCTGCTTTAATTCTTCGGTTCTTCTTTCAATTTCTGCCTTTTCTGGTGTATCCGTCGCAATCATGGTTTTACCTTTTCGTCTTGCTGTTCTGACACCCTTTCTAGGAGCAGCTATTGGTAAACCACGAAACTCTATTGGACTAATGAATTTCGTATTTAGACCTTTAGATGTCGAAGGTACTGGCGCTTCGTCGCAGTGTGAAGGAAGAGAAGAGTTTACAGATAATATACTAGAATCGTTGTCAGGATGGGATAATTTTACTGGTGTGCAAGGTAGTCGAGTTAATTCTTGATTCAGATGGGCTTCAGGCGCGGTAGAAGATATAGATTGTTCTGGTTGAGTGTCATTAGGAAATTGAATAGGAACGCAGCTTTCAAGAGGTGTATTGTTAGCTGTCGTATTTTGACGGTTAGTGAAGAGGTCATCTTCGATTGCTGTAATTGTCAGTAAAGGTGGCAATATAGATGGTGATGGACTTCTTGTTCTGTTCTTGTCATCGTTTTCGTCGTTGCAGAAATCGATTTCTTGTTCTATTTCGCCTGGATTTGGCTCGTATGGCCTATCAGTAACTTCGCTTGGTGCGAAATCAAGGTCAGTAAAAACATCCCTGTTAAGTGGGAAAATCCCCGTAGCTCGAAATGCATTACATATATTACTCGGTGTCATGGATTTCAAATGTGCTTCTCTAACGCACGCAGCTACATCATAGATAGAAAATGTTTTGCCTGGATTGCGCATCATCCAGCCATCAACCGCTTTGTTATATGCTGTTTTGAAAGGCCCAAAAACGCCTACATCTAAAGGTTGCATCTTTCCCGTTGAATGTGGTGGGACCGTAATAATTGTGACTCCATTTTCTTTGGCCAAATTAAGAGCCTCAATGCAAATATGCGACTCATGATTGTCTAGTATAAGAAGACTAGGGTTATTTTTACAGCTATTTGTATGAGATATAAAATGTTGTAATGTCTTCACGAATAGTTCTCCATTTATCCAGCCGGATGGTGTTGCAAGGCCTAAGGTCCCAGGAGGTGCCTCATTAATCATGTATTGCTTAAAATGAACCCTGGGAAAAATCATAACAGGTGGCAGAGTATTGCCTAGTGCACTTACTATGTAACATGTAGTTACCAGTGTTCCCCTTTCGGCACTAGTCACTTTGGAAACCTGTTTTTGCCCTTTAACGGCGAGTACTTTGGCTGACTTTTGGACAGTCATTGTGTTGGTTTCGTCCAGATTGAATATCCTAGTACCGTTGCCAAACACAATTTCCCTTGACAAAACGTTTTCTAAATTATCAAAAAATAATTTGACGTTATGGCGGTTGAAAGATGTTGCGCGGCTTAAGCTGCAACCTTCTGGTGTTCTCAGACTCAGAATGGTGTGTCTTTTTCTGAAACCATATAGCCATTCTATTCCTGCCAGTTTAGTATCATGCCACTTTTGTGGCACCTGAATGTTATTGATAATTGCCATCTCGTAAGCCAGTTTACGAATATCAGTTGTAGTCAGACCATAAAACATCTGACTACATTTAATTACGTAGTCAATGATTGCTTTCTCTTGAATGGAAGTAAATATTTTGCGTACCGCATAGTTCGGTGTTAATGAAATACTAGTGGGATCCTGAGCGAAAGAGTTTGATAGTCTTTTATAATACCTTTGCAGAGTGGTGAACGGGATCTTGGTTAATTTTGAAACGGCTCTTATGGTTTGACCCCCTACTATCATGTTTAAAGCGTTGCGCATTTGTTCTTCTGTATGAAGACCAATGTCAGTCTTCCTTTGTCTATCTCGCGGCATGTTTACCTGTAAACAAATAAGAATACTTTATAACACTTACCTTTTCGGGGAACAGTGGATCATGATCCATCGAACCCCATTACCGCATGATTCACTGTAACCCATTTACTAATAACAGAAATAATAATTTTAGAAAAATATATATCGCTTATATCGCACCACTTTATACGATTTTATACAATTAGAGACACATACTAAAGAAAAACATGCAAAGACTTTAAAATATCTATATAACTTTAAGCCAAAGTAATTTCAAACATTACGTAAAATATTTTTTTCGTATTTACCTACTGACTGACGCGCCGTCGCGCGTCCTCCCGTTGTGATGCAGTGACGACGACTGGTCGGGTGGCGCGGGGTAGGGGATAGGGTTAGTGATGCCGACGCGTGTATACGTGAGTATAATAGATACAGAGTTTTAACAAATGATTCACTGTTCCCCGTGATCCACTGTTGCACATGTTCCCCTAGGTATTATTACTGCAATTCGTTTTTATACCCATAAAATATAATTTAAATGTGCTAAACTCGATACAAAAACTCGTGAAAGCCATATAATTTGTATGCATAACTCTGTGTACATCGTAAACTATTCCATATTTAAAAAATAAACCAGATGAGTACAAAAAAAAAAATTGGTTAAAGATTGCTACTGTGAACGTTCAAAGGGAACATGGAGTTAACCTACTATATGTACCTACTGTTTAAGCAAGCGGGGTTCTCTCTACCTGATGGGATCCTATAGTTCCTTCTGCGAAAAGGACAGAAGATAAATAATAGATTAGTCGTGCCAAATTATGATACTCCATAGACAAGAAAGATGTGCTTAAAGAATAATTATACTCCATAGACATTTTTTTTTTTGGTTCATTTCTTTCCGTTCGGGCGAATGGAAAAGGCAAAGGCATAGTACGCCATACAGCCAAGTCTTCAGTAATTTTTTTTTTAAAAATATCTTATCCTAACTTATCCTAGCATAACTTAACCTAAACTAACTCCTTTCGTTTTACGCGTTTGGACGATAAGGAGCGGTTTAGCGTAAAGACATGATGAGGCCACTATGCTACAATATTTCACTGTTCTTTTTGAATTATTCACTGAATGCACTTTTTACTACATAAATCACGCGTTTTTATTTAGTAAACGACACTATAAATAATTTTAAAAGTCCAATGAAAAATGAGCGTGACACTCATCTTGACATTCCCGCCAAACCTCACTCCATAGACAAGTACATGTGCAAAAAATACATCAATTTTGATGCTCCATAGACGCTCTACGTCAAGCGCTGTCTAATTTGACAGGACTAAACTAACTTATCTCCCGCCTTTGTCTTAATGAAAGAAAGAAAAGATGCACTGAACTTATGTTTAATTTAGTTTGTAAACTTTAATAACTTCTTTCATAACCATTATTATTTCTAAACCAATGGTAAAATAAATAATAATGGTTTTTTATTAGTTGTGGTTTAGAAATAATAATGGTCTCTGAAGGACCGCATCCGAAATGAGGTGATCCGACAGACGACCACAGTCACCGACATAGCTGAGAGGATTAGCAAGCTGAAATGGCAACGGGCTGGTCACATATGCCGCAGGACCGACAACCGTTAGGGTTATCGAGTCCTCTAGTGGAGACCGCGTCTCGGCAAACGTAGCGTAGGACGCCCTTGGGCGAGATGGAGCGACGACATCAAAAAGGTGGCTGGTAGCGGCTGCAGAGAACTGCTCAGGATCGAGCTTGTTGGCGTGCCATGGAGGAGGCCTATGTCCAACAGTGGACGAGAAGAGGCTGATGATGATGAATGGTTATGAAAGAAGCTAAGTAAGAACTAAAAATTTGTAACGGAAAAACTCATTTCCTCTTGTACAGTTTTCAGCTTTTCTACAGCATTATGATTGATCCTGAATTGGAGACCTTAATAATGTGTTCCTAACGGGAACCTCCGAATGCCCTTCCCAATAACACAAACAGAAGAATTTTCTACGTGAACTAACAATTGATTACTAAAATACTCATTAGTTAATTAATTTTAAAATAAATCAGCCATTACAAGCCAATTAATAAAGAACTTGTTTAACCGTGAATCTCAGATTATAGACTGACCGAATACAAGGCCTCGTCATTGTTTACAAAGCATGCACCTATAAACCGTGTAAAATAATGTGCGTAATAACATAAGCTTTTTGCAGCCAATGTGTATATAATATCGCGGGTAATAATGATTTTATGATCTCCGGCTAAACAATCGATTATCATGTACATGCTAAATTTTAATATACATATGTAAATTGTGAAATAGTTACTCAATATAAAAACCGTGAGGTGATTTTTCTTGTAGACAGTTAGTAAATACAATCCTTTATCCTTATCGTTACTTATATTATAAATGGGAAAGTGAGTTTGTTTGTGTGTTCCGCTTTCACGCGGTAACTACTGAACCGATTGCTTTGAAATTTTGCAGACGTAAAGTTAGAAGTCCGGATTAAATAACAGGGTACTTTTATTCCAGGGAAAAATGTGATGTTCCCGAGGGAAATGTAGAAAGCGCGATATAACCGAACTCCACGCGGGCGAAGCTGCGGGCGGAAAGCTAGTACAGAAATAAAAGATATTGGCGCCGATTCTCTTGTTCACAACCTGTTAAGTGTATCTTTTTCTTTCTATTTCATTAACAGAAGGATAGAAGATAACAGTTTTAATTTAATCCTGTCAAATTAAGATACTCCATAGACTTTTTTTTTTGTTTTATTTGTTCCATTTGGAACAGGCTAAGGTCAGAGACTGTGTCTGTGTACTGCCATGTCTTCAGTAATTAATTTTCAACTTTTGTAACTTATCCTAACTTAATCTAACCTAAACCTAGCTCCTTTCGTTTCCCGCGTGAAAAGACACTAGGAGGAAGATTTGGTACAAAGCCGTGATGTGGCCACTATGCTACAATATTTCAATGTTCTTTATGAATTATTCACTGAATGCACTTTTTACTACATAAATCACGCGTTTTTATTTAGTAAACGACACTATAAATAATTTAAAATCCAATGAAAAACGAGCGTCGCACTCATCTTGGCTTCCCGCCAAAAACTCCCTTTATAGACATTGTTTTTTTTTTGGTACTATTTTCCATACTTCTGAACGGAAAAGGCAAAGGCATGGTTCGCCATACAGCCTGGACTTGAGTAAGTTTATCCTTTTCTATAACTCCATAGACAGTTTAGACGCGATTATAATATAAACATGGCGACTAAAAGTACGCCAATTTACGTCAGGAGCGCACTAATTTGACGGGTCTAAACTGACATTTTATCTTCTGTTCTTTTCTTAATGAAACAGAAAGAAAAAGATGCATTGAACTTAAATTTAATTTCGGTTGTGAAAATGGGAATCGGGGACAATATCAAAGAAGCAATTAGGACATGAAAATAACGATATTGGATCGTCATGTCAAGTTCACAGATGTCGCCCAATCAATCCAATTAAGCGAAGAAATCCAAATTCGTAAACAGACGTTCTTCATTCTTGAGTATCAGGATCAGGAGCCGAGACAACAGTGACGTCAAACACCCACAGGCAGCTAAATGGGATGAAACCCGACACGATGTTCATTTAATAAGCTTACAGGCAGGCTGTTACCAACAAAACAAGATTATCATCCTATTATGGCGTTCTTCAGAGCAAGATGGCCGTATTTTTTGTTGATGTTACGTCAATATCGTGCGTAATCCTTGCTTTATACTTACATCTAAATATGGTTATTAAAAATTATTGTCAAGTTGTTTAATGGCGGCGGTGTGTTATGGGCCGTTTGTCAATGTTTAACTTGCGAAATATTGCGGAACGTTAATCAAAACAATACAATCAACGTTGGCTAGTACATATCTGTTTTTTTTACAACTCTGTGTGATGTAGTAAAGGGAAGTGATTTTACGGTTATGCGCTACCGTTAGTTCTCGGACCGTTAGTCGGCTGGTGATTACAAGCAACTTTAGTTGTTAAACATGTTTTTGAAAAACACTAGGGACCGTACATAATAGCATAGCTTCCAGTTTGTTTCGGTCTTTCTTCTCAGAGCAATCAGGAAATATATCAAGCTCATAATGGTTTTAAAAACATTTTTTTTTTTTTGTGAAAATGTGTTTTGATTCAACGTGCAGAGATAAATCTTTTTCTCAGCCTATAGAGGTCCACTGCTGGACAATGGCCTTTCCCAAGGCTTTCCATGATGACCGGTCTTGTGCTGCCCGCATCCATCGGCTTCCCGCGACCTTCACCAGGTCATCGGCCCACCTTGTTGGAGGCCTCCCTACGCTGCGTCTTCCGGTACGTGGCCGCCACTCCAGAACCTTACATCCCCATCGGTTCTACGAGCAATCCGCCTACTGCCACTTAAGTTTAGCGACTCGAAGAACCATGTCGGTAACTTTGGTTCTTCTGCGGATCTCCTCATTTCTGATTCGATCGCACAGAAAATCACCGAGCATAGCTCTTTGCATCGCCCTTTGTGTGACTTTGAGCCTTCGTATGGGGCCCACTGTGAGCGACCAAGTTTCAGTTAAACAAATAATATCATTAAATACCATTCAAATAAATAGACAAAGAATGTTGGAATTGCTAAACTTTTCGATAGAGATAGCATCTTCTTAGCCTGTCAGTAGACCGACAAGCTAAAAAAAGCTCTGTAAAAATCATACAGTGAAACTCAGATGAAGACAGTTGTCAATTCATCCAATGCCAGGGATATTCGCTATTAACAGAGATTGTATTACCACTGTGGAAGATTAGGCGTGATATGAATTAATTCCCATTAATTACCAGATAGAATTCTAAACTGGTAAATGGACGAGGTATTTATGTAATATTGTACTTAGAAACAGGTAGAATTTAAAAAATAGTTTCATGCAACTAGATACTTAATCTAGTTGCATGAAACTATTTTTTAATTCTACCTGTTTTTGACAAAGTTTCTTAATTTGATGCAGGTTACGGTGTAACTGTAGAGTGTAGGTCATACAAGATGGCAATGACACGGACGCACAACATGCACTCATGTGCATGGATCCAGTACATGATTTTGAACAATGAACTGTTTTATAGAATATAATAATTAGATACGCGGTCAAAATGTATGGAACAGATATTTATCATACGAGTATAACAGACGAAACATTTTGCCCGCGGTGATCGGCCCATGGTGTCCATCGAAATCTGTATGGAGTGTGGGCTCAGAAATGCATAAAATTGAGATATTATGATGATTAAATCAAATTTAATAGAGATCCAAATTATTTTACCTAGATTAGTTGATGATTGGATCCTCCTGTTAAGCAAATAATGCCTGTGTTTGGAGACTCTGCTCTTACACGGTGTACACAATTTCAGCATGCGAATTAGTGTGTGTGTTTGTGAGTGAGTGTGTATGTGTGCATGTTGGGGTGTGTGTGTGTGTGCGTGCTTAGAGTATCATTTTGTGGTTCAATAGTTCCTCACTTGCGTTGGATGTTCTTCGTTGAATAAGATATTTTAATTTTAACTCAGTTCTCTAGTTTCGAAGCCAGAACAATAGGTATAAAACATAAGGTACCTTAATCCTACATTTGGGAGTCGACCTTGTAACCTCGTAATAAATATAGAGAAACCAACCAACATTACAGGCTATGTGGAGGTTATAAAAGTATAACGATGTTAATATTTCAAATGGAGCATAAAGTACACGGTGGAGGAAAAGATATAAATTGAAGGTTAAAAGAATTATACTCCTTCGGTCATTACATGACGATGTAGATACAGACGTCTGTCTAGCTACAACTGGTGGATATAATATGATATACCTACATATCGACGCTAGAAAGCGATTTTATCGTATCTGGAAAAAAGGCAATTTTGTTATATTGCATCATTGATATAATATTAAGTATTGCATAATAGAATTCAGAAAAAAGTTTACAAAAAGTCAACGTCGTATCATAAAAAAGAAATATCATAGGAACACGTTGATCAGACCATCCGACACAGTATTTTTTTCTGAATTCAATTATGCAATAAAACAAAATTGCCTTTTTTCGAGATACGACAAAATCGCTTTCCAGGGTCGATATTTAATAATAATAATAAATATATACGGGCAAATCACACAGATTGAGCTAGCCCCAAAGTAAGTTCGAGACTTGTGTTATGGAATACTAACTCAACGATACTATATTTATAATAGATACATATACAATATGTAAAGAAAACCCTGTCCGACCCATAAGGATAAAAAAGGTTAGGTAAACACTTGACCAAATATAATATAAAATTTTACATAATCATCACAGTAACAATAATAATGAATTTTGAAATAATCTTTTTTTCCCGGGTATTAATTCCAATTTCCCCGAAATTTGGTCATTTTTAAAAAACTGACAACACCATTTGTGACGGAGCGAATAGCGATGCGACCACGTGCCGCATGCCCGCCCCCCTTCACCCGCGCATACATGCGCGGGTGAAGGGGGGCGGGGCTATCGGGTTGTCTACCGCACATGCATTAAGTTACCTCGCTTTTTCGAAATAATATTTATTTTTTTTGGGGATTTTTTTTTAAGTTTAGCCCAGCTTTGTAGGCATTATTAGAATCAGTTAACGATACCTAACAATACCTTCACGGATCGGACAGGGTTTTCTTTACATATTGTATAGATAAACATCCAAGACCCAAGCCAATCAGGAAAAGATCGTTTTCCATCATGACCTGGCCGGGGATCGAACCCGGGGCCTCCACATCGCAGGCAGGCGTGTTAACCGCTGCGCCACGGAGGTCGTCATTTAGATCATTACTTGCCCTTTTTCTGCTTAAGTTTCTGTATCTCGAATGGTTAGTATGTGATAAATATGAAACCTACAGGAGGTTTTTTATTACGCAATTTCGTTGTATGATTTCGAATTTAACTGTAGCTTTCTGTTCTATTTATCAGGATTTTAAGTTCGAATTAATATATTTTTTTAGTATTTATGGTTTAAAATGATTGACGATTTACATCTTAAAACTTTAATGGCCCCTTTACATTCTATCATTACATGTGGTGTGTTATTATTTAGTTTTATCTATTATCTGCTACTACATAATCAGCATAATATAAAGTTCCCACTCCTGGGACACAGGCCTCCTCTCGTTGAGAGGAAGTGGGCCGTAATCTACCGACCCTACCTACTATTCTCGAACCTACGACTTACAATTTATCAGTCGCGACACGCACCACCAGGCCGCCGCTGCTACCATTTTAATTAAATTTAAAAAAGGACGTATCCGTCTTTATCTCATTAGGAACCTACAGCGAACAGTAAGGAGGGAGATGCATGCGCGTGGTTGTAATCTAACGGTCTAATACTTAATTAGGTACCTTGTGAGGTATTATTATCTTGAGCGCGTGATGGAGCGGGAATCCCAGCGCCCTCACGCCTCTAGCCGCCTCTGGAGACGCCCTGGTCGGGGGACAACATCGAACTCCCGGCCACCGTAGGCGCGGGCTTGCGGGCGGTGAGCAGTGGGCAGCTCGTGAAATTCGGTAAGGACCAGTGTGGCTACCATGAGTTTTCATTGCGAGGACTCGACTATCAATATCGACCGCGTTAGACTCATCGATTGATGTAAGAACTCTCAACCAATGAGAACGCGAAACGCGGTCGATGCCTATGATCGAGTCTCAGATCGAGCCTCGAGATCGAGGCCCGAGTCGACGGCGCGTTGTGTTTGAGGTGAGAACCACGTGTCCACGAAAACCGATGCCTTCTGGGACAGGGTTTCGGGTTAGTTAAAAAAGAAACCGTGGCCCTGGCGCATAGACAAGTGAAGAAACACGGGTGGGTTTTAGACAGTAAAAGTCTGACACGCCCTTCCGCTCCGCGCAGAGCGGGAGAGGTGACTGGTGGTGGTGCAGGACGGGAGGGATGATTTACCATCCCAAAAAAAAAAGGTATTATTATCTTAGGATGTTTTATATGTATACTATAGTAGTTTCTACGTAGAAAAGTAAACTTAACTAAAGTATAAGTATATTTAAATTACAATACCAGAATAAAATGCAAATTATTGTTTCCTATTCTGCGAATAGAGACAAACATATTTTTTCGCAATTTTCCGTGTTCTATCGTCATTTCCTTATTGGCTTAGTAGCTTGTTATAGGTATATAAAATGGTAGGTAGGAACACAATATAAAGGCTACTAAGTGTCTCACGGGTTGACAGTCAAAACAATTAGCAGTAACCCCGCTCCACTTCACACGTTTAAACAAAAGTTCGGGTCAGATCTTTATCAAGGCACGTACTTAAATACTTAAAACCTGCATGATATCGTCACATACTTGTACAGGGACGAATTCGTTCTATCGACACTAGTGTTTATTAGAAACACCTTTTGGGTGCGTAGTCCAGAAGGAAACTCAAGCATTGATCTCTGCTTAAACATTACTTAAAACTAGTTTCAACCAATCAAATGGCTTGAAACGAGACTTAAGTAGAGCTTGAGTTTTGAGTGACGTTCTGTAATACGGACCTTAGTTTTTGAAGTGAAAACTTCTTTATTGAAATTGGACAGAGCGATATTTTGTGCGATGGGGAAAGCTATTGAATTCGCGTGAGCGTGACCGAACCGACACCATGGGCATTTTTAGGGTTCCGTACCTAAAAGGTAAAACAGAGTTCGTCTGTCCGTCCGTCCGTCTGTCACCAGGCTGTATCTCATGAACCGTAATAGCTAGACAGTTGAAATTTTCAGAGATTATGTGTTTCTGTTGCCGCTATAACAACAAATACTAAAAGTAAAAAATATTTAAGGGGGGCTCAAATACAATAAACGTGATGTTTTTGCTGTTTTCTAAAGATAATGGTAAGGACGGAACCGTTCGTGCGCGAGTCCGACTCGCACTTGGTCGGTTTTTTTGTTTTTTACTTTTTGTGTGTGTATTCTGTGTTTTTTAATGATTTCAGATTTCACTTCTTTCGGTCAGCCTCACGGCTGATATTTTCTTGACGCACAGGGAATTTAAATATATCCAGACTATTGATTCACAAGAAAATACCGAACGGCTATTCCAATATAAATCGTCCGTAATAAAATATCTCCAGGCTGAAAGCTCCGGAATTTCAGAAAGTAGACAATTTCAGGATTACAAGATTGCTTTATTGGAAAACGTCACGTGTTCTTTTGACCCTGAATCTATTGCTGTCTTCATTGATCGTGATCAGTCAAACGTTCAAAATTGTTCAAAAATAAGGTAATATCGACCCTTATTCCGGGCCTGTGTGTAATTATATGTATAATACTAGCCGCCGCCATCGACTTCGTTCGCGTGGAGTTAGTTATGCTCCGCTCCTATTGGTCGCAACGTGATGTTATATAGCCTAAAGCCTTCCTGGATTAATGGGCTATCCAACTCAAAAATAATTTTTCAAATCGGACTCGTAGTTCCTGAGATTAGCGCGTTTAAACAAAGAAACAAACTCTTCGGCTTTATATGTATTAGTATATTAATATAGACAGCCTCCGTGGCGTAGCGGTAGCGAACGCGGCCGCTGCGCAAGGAGGTGCGGGTTCGATCCCCGCGCAGTGCTAATGCTATTTGTATGCATGAATATGAATATTTGCACTGGTCTGGTCTGGTGATCTGGTGCCTCGGAAAGCACGTTATGCCGTTAGTCCCGGTTGCCATACGAACATCTAATGGCAGTCGTTACGGGTTGTTGGAGCCCTCAAAAGTCCAACAATTGGTCTAGCTGCAATGCTTCGATATCGCCTTCGGATTGTGGAGGTCAGACGGCAGTCGCTTCACGAAAAATGTCGAAGTTTCGCCAAAATCAGCAGTTAGACTGGTAAAAGCGGACCCCAGACTCCAGAGCTGGAAAAGCTTCGGATGCGACTGGGATTAACGCTGAGATGATGATGATGAGTATATTAATATAGATGCGAGCTATAGCTTCGTTAATAAATTGAAGGAGTGATTAGATCCGAAGTTTCGTACCCCGGAACGGGAATACTGAAACTCGTTTTTTATTAAAAAAAAAAAAAAAAAGGTAGTGCGTTCTCCCTTCGTTCTTGTTCTGTGGAACTTTTATATCTATCTATACTTGATGTTTTTCGAACTGGTTCACTTTCAGGTAAAAATCAAAAAGATCCTCCCTTAAAGTTGGTGATAATGATCTTTTTGCTTGATGATGATGAGATGTAGGTAATTGTAGAAGTTCTATGGTAATAGTAACTACCGTACCGACATAGATTAACGTAAAGTCATGTTTGTCTAACCGCGTTGTTCTTGTACATAAACTTTACAACGGAATTTGATGCGGTTTTCACCATCGCTTAGAGAATTTATGTGTATGAAACATTAACACTAAGTTTACACATAATATACAGATATCCATGTTTTGTGAAGTCGTAAAAGCCGTACGAAACGGGTGGGTCGCTAGGATATTATAATTATACTAGCTGCGCCACGCGGTTTCACCCGCGTAGGTTTCGGTATGCTCCGCTCCTATTGGTCGCAGCGTGATGTTATATAGCCTAAAGCCTTCCTGGATTAATGGGCTATCCAACGCAAAAAGAATTTTTCAAATCGGACAAGTAGTTCCCGAGATTAGCGCGAACAAACAAACAAACTCTTCGGCTTTATAATCAGGGTTGCCAAAGCTAATTCATCCAAATCCCCAAAAATCCTGATCGAATTCCCCAAATTTGGGGATAAAAATCCGCTGATTCCCCACAAATTCCCCTCAAAATTTTTTCAATCAATCAGTTATTAAATCAAATTAATATTAGACTAGATTAGACTAGCTTCATCTTATTGACTGACCGACCTTCTGACAATCCAAAAGTGCCTGTAACTGGATTATTTGAAATAAATGCTTTGATATTGATTTTTGAAAAATGCGTTTGCTCAATAACGTAAATAACGCAATGAATGTTTCTCAACTGTCAAAAATTAACCCATTGCTATTGATCATCATCATCATCATTCTCCTGCCCTCATCCCAATTTATTTGGGGTCGCACTATCAGAAGCCATCTCGGCAGTCACCCCCTTCTTAGCCATATCATCCTTCACACATTCCATCCATCGTTTCTTTGGTCTTCCCCTACTCTTATAGCCATCAACATGCATAATTCAAATCAAATCAAATCATTTATTTCAAATAAACCAGTTACAGGCACTTTTGAATTGTCAGAAGGTCGGTCAGTCAATTAGATGAAGCTAGTCGTTAGTTAATTAAAACTCTCCTCACGACATTCTCCTCATTTCTCCGTAACACATGCCCGTACCATGACAACCGATTTCCACACAACTTTTCAGCTACCGGTGCCACTTTAGTAATGTTTACCCATTGCTATTGATAAACCCGCTTATTCATAAACGTTGCTTAAAGTGATTACCAAGCGATTGTTTAACTATACATTTTAGACGTTTGCACGTCACTTTTTAATCATCGTTTATGAATAAATCCTTTAAACACTGTGGTGTTTATTCATTAACGGTGATTAATGTTACGTGACGTTCTTCTTCTTCTCTTCAATCCTAGTTCCAATTCAATTCTAATTCTAGTTGGTTGCTTTGCACTCGAAGTTGTTGACGAGTATACACTATGTAACAAAAACCCTGTTGTTCCTTTCATATAAAATGCAACTTTTATAAATTATTTTAATAATATTTATTGTTTATCTTTTATATTTTTTTCCAATCGAAAGCATTTTGTCCGAAGGGTTAAATTTGACACTGCCGCCCAGTTTTTTAATCCCTTCCCTTGTAGCCATTATTGATAATACAGTATCTGTATTCAATCTATTGCGGTTTTCAGTTTTTAATTTTTAAGGACACTAAATTTGCGCTCGACTGATGCATTTGAAAAAGGCAATATCACCAATAATAATATAACAATTTTTATGTTTGAGAACAGACATTCTCCCGCAGCGTTTTTTATGCAAAACACTTTTTCCCAGTAACATTCAGCATCAATGTTATCTCCATGAACTTCAAGCCCGTGTTGATGAAAATCCAGCATAGCGTGAGCTCGCCAGTTATAGTCCAATTTTTGTGCTGTTATTACAAATTTATAAAGCAATGGAAATCGCTTCAGTACAGGCACCAGTGATTTAAGTTTAAACTGTTGAGCTTCTAATGGATTTTAAACAGATATAATAGAAAATAAAGGATCTCCGAAATCAAATTGCTTAATAATGTCCGACGTAAATTCCCTATAAAATTCTTGGCATGTCTTATAGAAATCTGCAATAGCTGCACGAGGTACATTTTCAACTTTTTGCAAATCTTCCATACTTTCTCCAGCCTGTAATCCAATATATATTTCGTCTAAACCTAGCAAGTGTGTTGAATTTCTGAAGTCAGCATTTAAAATATTACCACAGGACTTGATGTAGCTCATTTTCATGAAATTAGCAGACAGTGTTTTCCAAAGATTTTTCGTCACGAGACCATCATAAGTAATTGAGCCCTACTTAATGATTCAAAAAATGTTGTTATCGTTAAAACGATGAAATATTTTCCGATGAGAATATGATGTCAAAATCCCCGCATATTCCCCACATAATGCCAATCCTCAATGAATCCCCAACCAACTTGAGATTCCCCGCAGTTTGGGGAATTCCCCACAGATTGGCAACCCTGTTTATAATAGACGCCTTCCTGGATTAATGGGCTATCCAACGCAAAAAGAATTTTTCAAATCGGACAAGTAGTTCCCGAGATTAGAGCGAACAAACAAACAAACTCTTCAGCTTTATATATTGAAGTCTGTTTTCGAGATCGCGTTGTTCATTTAAACGGTGCAACGGATTTTGATACGGTTTTTACCATCACTTACATATTTTATTTGGGTACATTGATGTGTATATCTAAAACATCAATAATTAATTTGAATGAAATAAATCTTCATTTTTTGTTAAGAAGTAAAAACGCGCGAACTAGCCGGCGGGGTCTCTAGGATGACGCAAGTAGTGAAATATGGTTGTTTTATATGTCCTGGCTACTCCTTTGGAAAATAAAAGAGCCGGCGGGGTCTCTAGGATGACGCAAGTAGTGAAATATGGTTGTTTTATATGTCCTGGCTACTCCTTTGGAAAATAAAAGAGCCGGCGGGGTCTCTAGGATGACGCAAGTAGTGAAATATGGTTGTTTTATATGTCCTGGCTACTCCTTTGGAAAATAAAAGAGCCGGCGGGGTCTCTAGGATGACGCAAGTAGTGAAATATGGTTGTTTTATATGTCCTGGCTACTCCTTTGGAAAATAAAAGAGCCGGCGGGGTCTCCAGGATGACGCCAGTAGTGAAATATGGTTGTTTTATATGTCCTGGCTACTCCTTTGGAAAATAAAAGAGCCGGCGGGGTCTCCAGGATGACGCAAGTAGTGAAATATGGTTGTTTTATATGTCCTGGCTACTCCTTTGGAAAATAAAAGAGCCGGCGGGGTCTCTAGGATGACGCAAGTAGTGAAATATGGTTGTTTTATATGTCCTGGCTACTCCTTTGGAAAATAAAAGAGCCGGCGGGGTCTCTAGGATGACGCAAGTAGTGAAATATGGTTGTTTTATATGTCCTGGCTACTCCTTTGGAAAATAAAAGAGCCGGCGGGGTCTCTAGGATGACGCAAGTAGTGAAATATGGTTGTTTTATATGTCCTGGCTACTCCTTTGGAAAATAAAAGAGCCGGCGGGGTCTCTAGGATGACGCAAGTAGTGAAATATGGTTGTTTTATATGTCCTGGCTACTCCTTTGGAAAATAAAAGAGCCGGCGGGGTCTCCAGGATGACGCCAGTAGTGAAATATGGTTGTTTTATATGTCCTGGCTACTCCTTTGGAAAATAAAAGAGCCGGCGGGGTCTCCAGGATGACGCAAGTAGTGAAATATGGTTGTTTTATATGTCCTGGCTACTCCTTTGGAAAATAAAAGCAACTTAAATTTAAGTTTAGTGCATCTTTTTTCTTCTATTTCAATAAGAAAAGGACAGAAAATATCATATTTGTTTAGACCTGTCTATTGTATATACATAGACAAATAAGGCGTATTTAAAAACATGGCGTCAATTATCATTCAATTAAATTCTATTTTTACGTACTCTTGCGTATTAATCGAACTATCATCATTAAAAGGTGTAAAGACCCTACATCTTTTTGGTCCTTCGAGCCGGATTTTGACAAAAACATGGCGTCTAAAAATACTTCAATTTACGTCAGGCATTGACTAATTTCACGAAAACGAGAGTTTTGACGGGAAAGCTCGGATGATTATCACGCGCATTTTATATTGGACTTTTAAAATTATTTATAGTGTCGTATACTAAATAAAAGCGCGTGATTTATGCCGTAAAAAGTGCATTCAGTAAATAATTCCTAAAGAACATTGAAATATCGGCCACATCATAACTTTCCTTCAAACCTCCATCATAATCGATTCACGCGGCCGTTTTTTTTCAACTGTCATTGGGGATATCCGCCATTATTGTTAAATAAAATTTTCAAAGAATTTCTATAATCTGTTACACGTGTTATTGGCAAAATTGTGGTATCTATCTATTCCACAGAGGCCATTGGTCAAGAGTTGGGGTTGAATCTCATCTTAAAAAAAGACGAAGAAGACTAATCAGGAGTCAGGACTAAACAAGACATTTCTTCTGCCCTTTTCATGAAACAGAAAGAATAAGTTAAACTTAATTTAATTTCAGAACAGCAGAATCATGACAGATCATGTTAGTTGTAATTGCACTATCTCAAGGTCATTCGCCACTATTATAATAACAATTGTATCTGTAATAAAGTATCCTAAGACGCAATTGTTAACAACACATAGATGCAATAGTCATTGGATATTTATTTTCTCGAGGTTGTTCATACGCTATTGGTATTCAAGTCGTTATCTAAATACACCTGCTACGGTTATATCGCTCTGTTCTGATCATTTTACACAGCTGCTTAACATAATTGTTTTATTTATCTCGCATCCCAAAATTTCTTGTTATGAAATTCATCTTTTCTGCTAAAATTATTCGCGCTGACAAATGTAGCGAATGCAAGAAGATATGTAGGTTCAATCTTCGAGGCTCCTCGATTGTTTCATGAATTACTTTCGGTTTTTTTTTTACTAGAAGTGTTTTACAAACCATGGAAAAAGAGTTAATATTAGAACCAAAACAGAAAAATCCTTACACGGGCCATAAAAAAAATACAATAAAATCACGCCTGTAAATCTAGTTTGGCAGAGACCTGTAGTTCACTCAGTTTTCGTTAGTTATGTTATGTTTACAAGTTTCCTGTTTTTAAGCTTATTGTCATCAACCGGCCAAGCACAACTATAGACTTCGGACTGAGAAATTCTTAATGGCGATTCGCAATGCCTGTTTACCTGACCTGGAAATCTGACTCAGATTCTCCAGGGTTATCAGACTCAGTATGCTCAGCACGCTTGAGACTACTAGTGCTATTGTGTGTATTTTTTATAAGACACGCTCGGAAAAGCTGAACTGTGTTATAACTATGAAACATTTATCTAGGTACTCACAAGATGGTAGCTGCCTGCCTTTTTAACCAACTTCAAAAAGGAGAAGGTTCTCAATTCGTCGGAAACTTTTATTTATTTATCTTTTATACACCCCGTTACCGCTAGCTATCTTTCTCCTGGACGCCGTGAGCCGAGAAGCAAAGGCCAAAGGCCAAACGAACATAAAGCAAGGACATGAAATATTCGGTCATGTTTACGTTTCTCGACCGCTAGAGAACAAGCTGAATGTCGGATTATAAATCATTAAGTAGCGTGTTTCATCAAAGTCATTGGTTCTAGCAAGATTTTATGAATTTCTTTAGATTAGCAGAATAGTCGACATCTGCTTCACTTGCCATAAAAAAATTGAAATAGAATAAATAGATTAGGTTAGGTTATGCAGATCGTAAACCAATTCCAACTTCCCCGAAGTTGGAATTAATTCTCGGGAAAAACGATTATTTTAAAATTCATTAGTATTGTTACTGTGATGATTACGTAAAATTTTATATATTTGGTCATGTGTTAACCTAACCTTTATTATCCTTATCGGTCGGACAGGGTTTTCTTTACATATTGTATAATACTATAGTATGGATTTAAGTAATACATATGTAATTATTTTTTGATTACCTATTTGTTTAGGTATATTTAATATTATTACTTTTATACTTATCACATTCATATTTTATTTCGTCCTTGTTCTTATACACTATTGTCACAGTAGTACATTTCTGTTTTACTTCTCCTTTCGCGGGTCTGCTGGAAGAAATTTCTCAAAAAACAAGCAGCACCTTTGTACTCAGATCTTAATTTTGTCTTATCCTTATGTATTTTATTGTGTACAAAAAAAGTAGGTAATTCAGTAGTTCTTTAATAAAGTTCCAAATATCTTTGCTCACAGCTTCACATCCGAGGTTCAATGATGCTCTTCTGCCTAGCCTCTTCCTAACCTTGCAGCTGAAAACTAGTATACATAGAGCTACAGCTTTACTGCAAAGTCTAGCCAGAGGACATAGTTACAAAATGAAACAAAAACCCCTAAAATCGGATTAGTAGTACGTGAGATATAAGCGATACAACCGATCTGTCAGACAGAGAGGAATTTCATTTTGAATGAAACGCGTCAGACGAACACGTGCTTCTGTTTATGTTTAACTATGTCGTGATAACTTATCATATGTAAATAGAGCTATCGTACAGTCAACCCATGTTCATATGAATACTATTTTATTAAACACATTGAGTCGGGTCAGGGTTCCGGGAAAGACGCCTGCCTGCGACATGGAGGTCCCGGGTTCGATCCCCGGCCAGGTTATGATGGAAAAACGACCTTTTCCTGATTGGCCCGGGTCTTGAATGTTTATCTATATATGTATCTATTATAAATATAGTGTCGTTAAGTTAGTATCCCATAACACAAGTCTCGAACCGAACTTACTGTGGGGCTAGCTCAATCTGTGTGAGTTGTCGATATATATTTCTTTATTTACTAGCATTCCGCCCGCGGCTTCGCCCGCGTGGAGTTTGGTTATATCGCGCTTTTTAGATTTCCCTCAGGAACATCATTTTTTTTTCGGGATAAAAGGTAGCCTATGTAGTTTCTCAGGGTCTAAAGATTGTCTGTGCCAAATTTCATCAAAATCGGTTGAGAGGTTTAAGCGGGAAAGCGTAACAGACAGACAGACAGACAGAGTTACTTTCGCATTTATAATATTAATATATATACATATAGTATGGATTATTTACCGTCTTGACATGTTTTATGTACAAATTAAACAATGGATTATCTGTCGGTCGAGTAGTTTATAACTGTTTCGCAACGCCATTAATATCTCAGTTCAGTAGGAATATTAATTGCTGCTAATATGCTAATTCCGAAGTAATGTTTGTAATACTAATGTAATCAGAAGCCTCATTGCGTAAGGCACCATCAATCTCAATATGAATCATTTTGAAGGAGATTGCTAAATTTAATCCATTACTTCACATGTTACAAAAATTTTCTTGGTCAATAAGGTAAATAATGCAATGGATGTTGTTGAACTGTCAGAATTAACGTCATTGCTACTTACTGATAGTGTGTTACGAAATGGCCTTTTGCTCCCCGCGTTAGACCGTTTCATCTGCTATAGTTTGGTGCCTATGATTGGTAAATTTTAGTTTTAGATACTAATTACTACTAAGTTATTTAGTTTTTTAATACGAGATGTGAAACTAACCGGAAAAAATTGTATGTGTTGGGAATAAAGTCTATTTATTTATTTTATTATTTATGTACACACAATAAGGATAAGATAACAGATATGATAGATACGATAACAGATATGATGATAGATAGATACTTACATAAGGATAAGACAAAATTAAGATCTGAATACAAAGGTTTATTTACTTATGTTAATACGGCTTCGAAAAGCCAATTACATTAACAATGAGAACCAAAAATATCCCTTCACATGTAAAAGATTTACTGCCACGCGTTATCTAATAAATATTCAATAAGCAGTGCCAATCTCTGTTACAGTGGGCAAATTTATAATCGAACTAGCTTTCCGCCCGCGGCTTCGCCCGCGAGGAGTTCGGTTATATCGCGCTTTTTAGATTTCCCTCGGGAACATCATTTTTTTCCGGGATAAAAGGTAGCCTATGTTCTTTCTCAGGGTCTAAAGATTGTCTGTGCCAAATTTCATCAAAATCGGTTGAGTGGTTTAAGCGGGAAAGCGTAACAGACAGGCAGACAGACAGACAGAGTTACTTTCTCACTAGCTTTCCGCCCGCGGCTTCGCCCGCGTGGAGTTCGGTTATATCGCGCTTTTTAGATTTCCCTCGGGAACATCAAACTTTTCCGGGATAAAAGGTAGCCTATGTTCTTTCTCAGGGTCTACAGATTGTCTGTGCCAAATTTCATCAAAATCGGTTGAGAGGTTTAAGCGGGAAAGCGTAACAGACAGACAGACAGACAGAGTTACTTTCGCATTTATAATATTAGTATGGATAGTATGGATAAAGTGAAGCGAATTTCGAACAAGTTTGATTTGCAACGTAATACTCTGCATGTCGGGTATCGGTAAAATGCCAGGACACCGGCACGTGTACACTTAATTGCGTTACAGTTGTATTAAAGGGTTAAGTGTGGCCCATAGGTATCATTTCGATACACAGGGGAGCAAGTAAACAGTGAACACACAGTTAAACATCGTGTCGCCGAGGTGAACATCACCGCACAACGCACAACTTGGCATAATTGAATAGGGATGTATCCAAGGTATGAAAATCAAAAAAATAATTAGTCCGTCTTATAGACAATAAAAAAATTAAAGACCCGTATTTTTTATTTTGTCGAAATTACCAAAAACTACTGAGATAAAGCGTAATAAAGTTACGGAGTGGGGGCTAATTACGTTACGCCGTGGTATATTTTGTACCACGGCGTGACGTCATGCGACATTTCAAATCAATATATCTTTCTAAGTATTTGAATGAAAGAGAAAATAAAAAATACATGTTCTATATTTTTTATAAATCTATCTGATGGACATTAAATTATTTTTTAGGATACAACCCAATTAGCTCCCGTGTTCTCCAAACTCGTTTAGACCAGTTAAATGTGTATAACCGATGCCATCAGTTTGGTAAGGACGCCACAAAATGATTTGCCGAAGGGCAAAATAAATTGTTTTACGTCGAACTGAATGGAGCACTCTTCGTACTAATAAAATTTAGTTTGCCCACTTTTATTGTGGCCGAGGGGGGGCCCTCAGATAAAGTGACTCAGACTATAGCCATTTGGAAACTATATTATTGAGGTATAAAAGTTTCTAAGAGTACAATTAAACGTTTAAGAATCTTGGCGAGCAAAGACTGCAAACTAAACATTTCACATTTTATGACTAGACTAGATCTCGAGATGATGATTTGAATCAATTGCAATTAGACGTTAATAGCCGCATATACAGCTACAAAGTATGTTTGTATGAAATGTGTAAGTAATTTCTTTTCTTTTTTTTTTTATTGTTTGCACTAGTTATTATGACTTTGTGCCAATTTCAAGTAAAATAAAAGTTCTTCTTTCATCCTATTATGGCTTCGCACGGTTTGTGCATTTAGCCAATGTCACGTAATGAATTATTCATGTCAAAAAGACGGCCGCGTGAACCGTCTTACGAGGGAGGTTTGAGACAAAGTCATGATGTGGATACTATGCTGCGATATTTAACTGTTCTTTATGAATTATTATGTACTGAATGCACTTTTTACTACATAAATCACGCACTTTTATTTAGTAAACAACACTATAAATAATTTTAAATGTCCAATGAAAAATGAGCGTGACACTTAGCTTGACTTTGCCGCCAAAACTGCATTTATATAATCGTATGTACCTACATATTATAGACACCGTCATTTTAACTTTATATGTATAAACCTGAATGTATGTAGTTTGTTCAGAATAAACAACTGAATCGTTTCCAATCTTTTTTTCATCATGTTATATTTTTCCATATACGTTTAGAATTAAATGCAGTGTGGTTACTGAGCTCACAACACAGCTGACGGCAGCTGTAGATCATAGTACTAGGTGCGTGCGCATAGCTGGACTGGACAGCCCTCGCGCCGCGCCGCTACAGACGCGGGCAGGCGAGCGGTGCGTTGATCATATTTTTGTTCGAACACCAAGTAAGATAACAAGCTCTAAGTTTTCGGTTTTTCATGATATCTTTTTGAAATTTTGTACATTGATTCTTTACTTAAAAATACTGGAGACGTGTTTAGGGTTTAGCATAAACAAAAAAAACGTTGTATAATTCCTAATGTCGACAAGTATTTAACATTAACCTACATTTACCGTTTCTGCTTGCGTCTGCAATTTAAGAGTACTAGCAAAACACTCTGCCATACAGATTACAGTGCCACTGACCGCAGGTACAATCAACTTCAGAAGACAAGACAGAACACAAAAACTGTTGATAGGTACTATTCACGCGTCAACGGAGCTGAGAATTCAAATCAGACAAACAAAAGCGAAACATCAAAGAGCAATTCGTTTATGCTCCTGATTGTACTCTGTCCTCGATTATTTCAGTATCGATAAATATTTTAAAGCGTTAAGTATCTGCTGTATATCTAAGCAGAGAGGTGCAACATAAGCATTGACGTCAGAGCGGGCCAATGACCGACTTTGCTGCATTTAACTACTCTCGAAGAGGTGAAGGCACGACTTATATGTGTTCAGAAGTTATGGCTTTAACTGAAACAGCATGCAGTTAACAAGAAAACGTTTTGCTATTAAATGGGATCACTTTAGTAATTTGCTGGAAATTTAGCGAAAATGTTTTGGCAGCTTCATTAAATGCCAAGACAAGTGTTGGTCGGGTTTAAATTACATAGGTAGGTACGAGGTAAATTCCGTGATATAATATATTATTTCACTAAACAGTTTCCTACCGTAAAATTTGACCAACAGTATTTATTTCATAATGCAACCTTGAAATCGGTGTCTATGGGCAAATAGAGAGACAATAAATCGTGACATAGACAAACTTAAGTAACCACACTGAATGTAAAAACTTGTGTGAATAAAAAAAATCCACGACAGAAAATAACTTAAATTAAAATATTTCCGTGGATATGAACCGCAAATATTTTAACAGGCCTTGAATAAACGCTATTATTTATTGCCGGATTATCCACCTGAAAACTCCCGTTTTATTATTAAAATGTTGACAGTCAGGGCCCAAGACTTTGTAACTTTCGCTCCTTTGCCTGCTAGAGGCTAGTTAGCTTTGATCATTACAAAACTCTGTCAAAATACAAAAGGTCAACCCTCTTGGTAGTCTTTCACATCTTTATTATGGTGTAAATGGGCTCGTTCAAATACTTAAAAAGATTTCATGGGGGTCCTTAGACTAGTCATAGACAATTTGTGTTCCATGATTAAAATTAATTGTTCATCATATCTTACTCACTGGTTCATGAATATATTTCATGGCTTCTAACTGGTCCGACAGGCGACAGTTGCAGGTTTACTTACTTAGATAGGTAATTATAATTATAGTTACCTATAGTGGCACTAGATTTGTATAAACCCGCCATAAATCTTTTTGCTATGAAAATATGAGCCACATTTGATAGTTGGCATATAATCATATGAATATTGGTGTTGTGTGGATTGTTTGAGGTATTTGTGGTGGCATAAAAATAGTTTCCTTTCGTTCGTAATTTAAATAATTTGAATATTCAAAATACTTCTAGATCTGTGTTATGTTCTGATTAGTGACCGCGTCTGTCTACCTACTCTGAACAGCAATGCATTGAATGCACGCCTTATACTTTCTATATTTAATCTTGCCTTTGAATAATCGAAAAGATCCACAATAATAGAACGACAGAGAACGCTATAGACAAAACTACGCAGGATTCCTTTTCAAATACAAATCAATCAATTGTATTAATCGGCAGTCATATCTACGTATAATATTAATTAGATAATTGTTTGCGAGCGGCGACCAACCCGGCGAGGGGAGAACGCGATCCAATTAATTGAATTAACCGGGGACAAACATCCAGTTACTCAAATTAATTGAGCCGATGAAACCTTCAATTTGATGGAATATGATAAACCGTCGCACGTTTTCATCCAACTAATCATTAGTGCTTAAACGTAGACACGCAAAGAGCTTATTGGAAATTCGAGCGGTTAATACAATACCTAATATTTTGTACAGAACTTAACAACTTCAAACATTGTTGGAACTAACTTACATCACAGACTACCTACAGTATTGTCTCTCCTTTCTCTCTAAATCCATGCTGCAAAGGTTGGCTATAAAAAATCACTTTTAGTGATAAGAACGCCCATTGTGTCACTATTTATACATTTTTATCTGTAATATTAAATGTGTAGATGATAAAACAGATAAAATCGAATACTCCTTGTATTCGATTTTATTGTGACTTGTTTTGTGAAGCATTACAATAAGATTACGTTGAAAACAGAATCTGTTCCTACATTGCGAGAGGACCAGTGGCGTGTTATATGCGATAATCTATTTTCATTCTTGTACAGGAGATTATAGACGTCGAAAACGAATTTAGTTCTAGTGTTATTTGATCTATTAGTAGCAAACATGGCCGCTGTATTTTGTATAGCTGATTTACAACCGAACTCTTATTGATGCTATATTCGACGTTCTAGTCACTCACTCCGACTTTAATGTTATTTAATAAATCAATCAATCAACAACAAAAAGCATGTTTGTTTATATGAAAGCGTTTATTTGAGAAGTTCGTAAAGGAATTAAGTATCGCGCTGAAAGAATTCATGAGACGTATTTTTCACGGGTTTGAAAAAACAACTTTCGGAACAAAAAAATTTGGAAGAGCACACCTATTTTTTTGCGTGAGGTGTTCAACTTATTTTGACTTGCTTTTTTCCTGTCATCTTATGTATATTCTTCGTGAGTGAAAAGGTGATTCGGTATTGTCTCGATCCGGTCTGGTGCCTTTTGTCTGTTGTCAAAAGTTTTGCCTCAATGAGATGCATAATCCTTAAGAGGTGTTCTTTGTGTGCAATAAACGACTGGGCTGTCTCGTCACAATACATTGCAGATACCATTCCATAAAAATATATTCGGGGTACTTTGCATTCAAGTTGTCTTCTATAATAAAAAGAAGCTCACTTTGTATACAAGTTTTGCTTTCTTCTGGTGTTTTGGAAAGGAAATTATTATTATTATTTTCTTTAAAAAAAGGCACAAATGCGGACTTAATGCCTTAAGTCATTCTGTACCAGTGAACTACGAGTGGTGTTGAGATTACAATTGAATTTAATTTATCTTTAAAATTCAAGAACTTTTTACTTCATTTTATTTCTGATGATTAAACTCAATACACATTTCGATTGTCAGTATCATAGTCTTCGTGTTTAAAAAATAATGACTTGTATATAATGTTTGTTTTTATAGACAGGCATCTCGAAGCACCTACTTATCCATTTCAGAAGGTATTTTTTGCCCCAAGTCAACGTGTCTTATTTTTTCCTGAAACTGATCTTGACGTTACGACGTAATGCCCTATCATTACACGTAAAGTGTTTTTAACTTGTCATCGCCTTATTAACTATAATTTTGGTTCTCCTAGAGACATGATTTCGATCTCGTAACGAAAGATTTATTAACAAAAAGGTAGGATGAAATATTAAGGATAATAATAAGTAGTTAGGCACCTCTATAAAGTCCAGAAATCGATATTTATATTAGAATTTTTGAATACGGATGTTTCCTGGGTAAAAAAAAAAATCTATTTAGTCCGTCATTCAGATTACTAGCTGACCCGTGCGAAAAATTCGCACTAAACTAATAATTTGAAAATAGTATTCCATGGTACCGGGGACGAATATCTGTCGATTGGTGGGTCGGACGTTCAGATTGGTTTGATAGAAAGAGAGAAAAAGGGAGAAAACGGTTTCAGACCCTTGGAGAAATAATATACGGCGATAGAAAAATATTGGATACGTATATTTTGTTTTATCAAATCAATAAAAATTGACAAATATAAAAGGCATCAAAGATCATGAGTGGTGGCTGGTGACGTCACTGGCCGCTAAAAAGTGTAGCGTGCAGTGACGTCACACGAGTTTTCAACGCGCTGTGTCGTCTTCATTTTTTGTTTATATGAAAAAAGAAAATATACGTGTCTAGTATTTCTTGGAAATCTGACTGACGGCCTAATTAGTATTTTTAGTCAAATACCTATTGTAAGTCTTGGTAAATAATTTTGTTGTTGCGAAACTTGATGTTCAGAAACACACTATTGATTAAGATTGATTAAATAGATTCATGTAGTTCTAACAGAAATTAATTCTCCGAGAGGCAGTTAATATTATAACTTTTAGAAAACAAAGAAATACGATACAGGTGCTTGTATATGAGTACTAAGTATTTCCATCTCATTCACCATTTCTAATTCTAAGCTTATTAAACTAACTCTAAGGCAAGAGTTTGCTACAAACACGGAATTGCTGCCAAAACAGGCACATATATCTACTTCGCCGCACATCGATAGTGGTGACCACAATTCCATACACACTGGCATTGATAGACCTCCAAATCAACGAAATCACGCAAGCAAGCAACAGAGCAAGTAGATTCTTGGAAACGAAATATTAAAAATTGAGCTAAAAGTGTTTAAACTATCCATTCCATGATGGCAGATACGTCATACATACCTACGTATTTGAATGAATTTATATTGACCTAAGTTTACGTTCATTTATTATCCCGCTTTTGTTCGACGCAATTGAATTAAAATTTGGTGTGCATGAGAAAAGTCAGTTTGCTATAGTAATGTAGTAATTTACTAAATAAACTATTTGAAGGCTATTGTGTCCATCGTAATGATGGTACCTAAATTACAGTAGGTTCAATATTGTAAGCCGAAGACCACGTACGCACTACAAAAAAAAAAAAAAATCTTGACGGGATTTTACCGCGCACGATTCTCTACTGTCAGTTATAATATGTAGTATTCTGTAATCTGTGGTTATAAGCAATAAGCTTTGGAATCCAACAGAAAAAAAAATCCTGGCGCGTCCCAAAAACGTTCTTTTGGATATTCAACTCTCGACGCTAAGCGGTGCGTTGATTTGGCTAAAAATGTAGGTACAATTTTTATCTACTTTAATTTAGTGATAGTTGGATTTTATTGATGAACCACATCCAGTTGATATATTTACGTTTTAGTTTTGAGAAGAATTAAATCGTATTTTCCAAAATGCTTTTGAAAACGTTACACTTTAAAATCATATTCCCTTTAACCGCATGAATAAAATATATTTATGATTGCTTCCAGTCCATTTTAAACAACTTTCATCTTTAACTAAGATTAGGCATAGCGGCAGGTAAGTACTACCAATAAGCCTGTACCAACAGTCTAAAAAAGGCAAGCTCCATTCATATTTATTTTAAAAAAAGATATCTGGTACTTCTTTAGCTCCCAGACCAAATCAGATTACCTTGCATAATACAGGCGCAAAATGCCAAAGAACAGAAGAGAAGCAAAAGCAATAAGTGTCTGAAAGAAATATACTTGAGATTATTGGGTTCCTTTTCAATAATATGTACGCGGACGCCCACGCGTTTTGTTACTGCGTATCTAAACAACCGAATTTTTCGTATAAAGTCGATTTAACAATTTCTATACTAATAATAAAAAGTTTGTTTCATATAGGAGCCCAGTAAAATACATATACATATAAAAAGAAGGAGCAAACTTAACAACGCGGGCACTCAGGTGATGCGATGCGACGGGAGTCGGGAGTACGGACGACAGCAGTGAGAAACTATCAAATATTCCCAATCAACCTTGGGCCTTAATACTTCAGAAATAAAATTGAAAATCTAATAAAGAAATCTAACAGATGGTAGTCGCTTGATTTGCTGTCGTCTGTACAAGAAATTTCACGCGGGAAGCTACTTTCATAATTATGAAGTCGATTTTTTACAATCATCATCATCATCATCATCTCAGCGTTAATCCCAGTCGCATCTGCAGCTTTTTCAGCTTTGGAGTCTGGGGTCCGCTTTACCAGTCTAACTGCTGATTTTGGCTAAACTTCGATATTTTCCGTGAAGCGACTGCCGTCTGACCTCTACAACCCGAAGGCGATATCTAAGCATTGCAGTTAGACCAATTGTTAGACTTTTGAGGGCTCCAACAACCCGTAACGACTGCCACGAGATTTTCGTATGTAAACCGGGACCAACGGCTTAGCGTGCTGTCCGAGGCACGACCAGACCAGTGCAAATATTCATATTCATGCATACAAATATTTGCACTGTGCGGGGATCGAACCCGCGCCTCCTTGCGCAACGGCCGCGTTCGCTACCGCTACGCCACGGAGGCTGTCCGATTCGAGTCGATTTTTATACAATATGTAAAGAAAACCCGGTCCGACTTAAAAGGATAATAAAGGTTAGGTGTACACATGTCCAAATAAAATATGAAATTTTACATAATCATCATAGTAACAGTACTAATGAATTTTGAAATAATCTTTTTTACCGCGAATTAATTCCAACTTCCCTAAAATTTGGTAATTTTTTAAATAGCCATTTTAGACAGTATTATTATGAGTGATGCCCCCCCTTCACCCGCGCTTGTATGCCTACCGTGTTGCCTAGTGCACATGTATTAAGTTACCTCGCTTTTTCGAAATAACATTTATTTTTTAGGGGATTTTTTTTTAAGTTTAGCTCGGCTGTGTAGGCATTATTAGAACCAGTTAACGATACCTAACAATACCTTCACGGATCGGATAGGGTTTTCTATACATATTGTATAAATAAACATACACCCACCAACTTATTTTGATAAGAGAATTCTCATTGTTATTATTGCCTTAGCTTACATTTACTTGCCCATAAGCTTCGTTTATGACCTCCTTATTTCTACTCTCATATTATCAGTGACGGATTAAGACTAATTGATGCCCTAAGCAATCCACGCCTGTGGGCCCCCCTATCCGTATGTCAACTAGAATCTGTCTTTAAACCTTTACCGCCTAAAAACATTAGTTTTTTGTAAAATAAGATGATGAGATGTAACGTACCTTAGAAGTGGACACAGAACAGATAATTACCTATTCCGTGGAAGTGGAGTTGGTGCGACAACAATAAAAACCAAAGCATAATTTATTTATTTAATGAAATGCGCCTTGCGGCTTCTTCGGGCATTGAATTTACGCAAGATAGTATTAACGTCTAATGTTTTTAACATATCGGACTCTATGCATAATATCGATAAACTATCGAGCCTTTCTTGTATTATCTTTGTCCTATTTTCATTATTTAATTTTGAAAAAGAACGTACCGCTGAGCAATTTGAAATCATAAGCGATAAAAATATACGCAGGGCTGTTTAAACATTAGGGAAAGCTGATTCAATGTTATCATCATGTATTATTTTATACAATTGTGCATGAGTTTGATGTAAACTTGTGCGAGTCGAATCACTGAGTCCGGGACTTATTTTACTTATGACATATGAAAGAAAATGTTGAATTTCTGTTATTAATTCGGTGTTAATTCCGGTACATTCGAATTGCCGAATGCACTAGCGGGCAGCGAGTGGGGAAGCGGGAGCGGGGTTGACTTGTGACTCTCTATATCAACTTAAAACGCGCGAATTTTCAAATTAGTCCTAGAAACTTTTATTGGTGTGGTTTTTGGTGACGTGAGAGTGAGACGTGATGCGCTAAGGATGGACTCTTTGTGCTTCTTCTGGTGCCCCCCAGACGTGATGCCCTAGGCAATTGCTTAATTTGATTAAGGGTTAATCCGTCACTGCATATTATGTAATGTTTCTTCAAAGTACCTCAAGTTTTTGGTCCTTTATTTTATTAACCACAAACCACAACGCTCGTCTTATCGCTACTTCACCCTTTTTTATGATTTGACAAATATGTTGAGATTACCTTATTTATATGCAAGATTTACTATTTATTGTAGAGACAATTCTTTTTTGGCTATGCAATCCTCAAATGACCTTTTACGTTCTGGGAGAAGCGCAAGGGCGTGTCAGATTTTTACTGACTAAAACCCACCCGTGTTCCTTCACTTGCCTGTGCGCCAGGGACTATGGTATCTCTTTTGAACAACCCGTATACCTGGCAGTAATTCGCCTACCTGATGTAAGGATTTGGGTTGTATCCTAAAAAATAATTTAATGTCCCTCACAGAGATTTATAACAAATATTGAACTCGTATTTTTTATTTTTTCTTTCACTCAAACACTCACGAAGATTTGAAATGTCGCATGACGTCACACCGTGGTACAAAATATACCACGGCGTGACGTAATTAGCCCCCACTCCGTAACTTTAATACGCTATAGGTATCTCAGTAGTTTTTGTTAATTTCGACAAAATAAAAAATACGCGTCTTACTTTTCATCCCTATGTATATGTACTAATATTATAAATGCGAAAGTAACTCTATCTGTCTGTCTGTCTGTTACGCTTTCCCGCTTAAACCTCTTAACCAATTTTGATGAAATTTGGCACAGACAAATGTACATACATACTGTATAAGCCGCTGCAACACTATTCACACGTGGTGGCCTAGTGGTTAAAACACCAGCCTCTCAAGTATGAGTGCGCAGGTTCGATCCCAGGTCAGGCAAGTACCAATGTGACTTTTCTGAAGTTATATGTACTTTCTAAGTATATCTTGGACACCAATGACTGAAGGTGAAGGAAAACATCTTGAGGAAACCTGGACTTTAAGTCTGAAATCGCCAACCCGCATTGAGCAAGCGTGGTGATTACGCTCAATCCTTCTCTGTATGAGAGGAGACGTGTGCCCAGCAGTGGGACGATAAAAAAAAAGGTTGATGATGATACTGTATATACATATCTGTTAGGTACCTTTTCACACCCAAAAGCCGATGTTGTCGATGATATTAATTGAAGTACAGTAAGGGTCAAAAGTGCATTACCACTTTTGAACTTTATTGCACTAACAATAAGTGTTAAAAGTGGTAATCCACTCTCGACCCTTACTGTATGTACATGATCTGGGCTAGAACATAGGATACTTTTTATCTACGTACTACTTTACTGTGGGAAAATTTACGACAACAACGTGGGCGCAGCCGCGAAAACAACTAGTCCTCTATATTTCGTTCGCCGTCACGCCCAAAGAGACGGTTCCTTATCGAAAGCACTTTATTTTACACATTTTTAGTACCTGTCTCTTTTGTAAATTTTTCTTACGATTGAGTAGGTACGGACGATACGGACGGACAGGTCAATTTACCCGAAACTGTCAAATATTCCCAATCAATCTTAAGCCTAATGCTTTAGCAATAAAGTCGAAAATCTAATAAAGAAATCCGGCAAATGTACTGTCGACTGTATTTACCTAAATGTTTCTTTGGCAACGTGTTTTGAGGAAAATCGGCTCTTTTGAGGATGTTCGGCAATATCTTTAAAGATATTAAAGATATTATAAAAGGCAGTTTTAGTAGAGCATGTTATAGTCACCAGTAGAAGTTTACGACCTTGTAATATTTGCGTTTATGAGTTCATATTAAAGTACCTATACATTAAATAGGTTAGATACTTATTTGTATACGTATTACACATTATTTACATTAGAGGGAAATACTATAAAATTAAATCATTTCTTTAGGTCGAGGACGCATTCACATCCTGAAACCCAGTGCCATATAAACTAGGTACAGACGACAGCATATCAAGCTACTACAATCTGTCAGATTTCTTTATTCGATTTTTAACTTTATGTCTAAATTATTAAGGCTCAAGGTTGATTGGGAACATCTGACAATTTGGGGTAGCATGACCTGCTGTCATCCGTACATCTAGGAGAAAAGTCGGTAAGTGTCATCAGATCTGATTCATCCTAGTTTCTTAGCCACAACGGTTTTTATTTGTGGTCGGTTGAATTGTGGCCATATTTTATGATTGCACGCATGCCTGCATTAAAATAACGACTGATCACTATATAAAATTGTCTATAAAAAGATGCTGGCCTGCTTTGGTATCAATATTATATACTACCATAGTAGACTAGATCATTGATAAGTGGCATGGCAAATTCTTCTGGTCTTAGAATGTCGAGTCGATTAAACAACATCGGTGCGGTGTTCTATTTCTGCAGCTATAAAACCAGTGACTATAATCTTATTCTGCAGTCAATCCTCACGGTACGAAATTAAAACGTTTAAGTATGTATTCTCAATTCGCATGAGCTCGTTGGCGCGGCTACACTTTCGTTTAATATTTGAGAAGTGCGCCGAAACATTACACCCAGCGGAATGGGAGCACGCTCGAATGCCCACAATTTTTCACATTTCCACTGATATTAGTTGTTTCAAGTGGTTTTACTTACGTTTGTGGGTGACCTTTCTTTGACCAAAACTGGCGGCGCGATGAATGTAAAAAAGTGAAAACATGTTTTTACATTCATCGTCTTATATCGCAATATCGTAGACGTAATGTTGTGGAGTAACGAGTGTTTTTATTGGTTTCATGAAAACATCACAGCGTCAAACTCAATAAAGGATATTTATTGAATATTTTCAATAACTTTGCTAAATTTGATGCTAAATACATTAAACTTTATGAGAGTCAACGCATATTTACGAGTGAGATACTTGATACGTTGATGCATATTATGTGTACTATCTAAAGCTAATCATAGACCGCATCTTGCGGTCGACTACGACTATTTGGAGCAGTTGTGTTCGGTCGCAAAATAATAGCTACTGATACAAACAATTCGTCGTCTATATTTTCCAGAACTTTCGCCACATGATAAACGTACAACCAACCAACATAAACAAAGGCAGGGAGTCCAGTGAGTGAGTATTATAGGGGGAGTGAGGCGGGAGTGGACTGGAAAGGGATTGGTACTCAGTAGCGGGGAGACAGTGGCGCGCTGTTGGCAGCAACCGCTTGTCGCGATCCGTGAACCTATGGTGGGTCTGGCAGCTCTAAGCAGTCGACCGTACGGCGAAACCCGACCGTACAGCGACTGCTCCGAATATCACTGGAAACTGCAGATTCTGTCTCGAATGCAAGATGCGGTCCGTCTATAGCTGGCCAAAGACAATTGATTAATTGTCTGTGGAAACTCGTAACGTGACGTTATGGGACAAGACTGTTAGCACTCGGTTGTAAAAAAATACATTGTCCCCGGAAACTGTCACTGTCTTTGGAAACTCGCTGGAGAAAGTTATGGAATGCGATATCAAAAGGTAAGGTTATTGAAGTCGTTAATGTTTATGAGAGATGCGATCTTTAAAACTTTTTGTTTACAAAATAATATCGTCCGAATGCCTGTAATATTTTAAGAGCTGTTTACTAATATATTTTGAGAGTTGTTTTCTCATAGAGTAGGCACCTTGTCTAGTGGCAGATGACGTCACGTCGCGTCTTGTTACGTGAGTCGTGGTGTATGCGTCGGGTCACTAACTCACGACGCTGAGAACATTTCCCTCATGTCCATCCTATCGGGGTCTGGAGAGTATCGCGTCACTCATGCGGTAAAGCTTCGACGCATTAATGGCTAGTAAGAACGTTTGAGATGCTTTGACTTATCCTTACTAATATTATAAATGTGAAAGTGAGTTAGTTTGTTTGGTCCGCTTTCATGCCTAAACTACTTAACGAATTTGGATGAAATTTGGCACACAGATGGTTTATAACCAGGAATAAACAGGATACTTTTTATCCCAATATTCCCACAGGATCGCAAGTTAAGCAGGTGAAACCGCGGGCCGCAGCTCATAATACACCCTAAAACAATTCAACTGCAACTTCGTAAAAAACCTAAGTTACAAAGTAACTTCATCCTGTGTAAGAATCAGTTTTTATTATGTTTATCGTTTCGCTACCGATCCGTCTTCCCACACAAAGTTGCTATCATGCGATTGATAGTTTCCCCAAGAAAATGACATAAACGTTGAAAAGCTACGTGATCCGAAAATATCAATCCCGTTAATGTTCCGTCGATGTTAATAGGTTAGTGTAAGTTTACGGTCGTAAAAAATACATTGTGTAGGAAAGCATCGTAATTTATTAGAGTTGATGAATCACTAAGGAAGATCGTGGTCTTCCTGGATTGCTAAATCTCGCCCTTAGTAGCATTTGGTCGTGTGTATAGCTCGACCTTACAAGCATTAGGTACATACAGCCGAGAAATGTCTTCGTAATACAATACTGTGTCAACACAGGTGTTAGCTGCTGATTGTCATGTGAACCTTGCAGTTCGAATCTTAGCCAGTGAACTCTTCTCTCTTCATCTCAGCTTTAATTCCAGTCGCATTCGAAACTTTTTCAGCTTTGGAGTCTGGGGTCCGCTATACTTAGCCAGTGAACTGATATGATGATGTAACAGGGCAAGCTTACTTTAAAAAGCTAAAAAAAACATGCTTTTAAAAAATATCAAACTAAAAAGTTAAAAAATAATTAAAAAAAAAAAGCGTAAGCCGCTTTGTGGCATAATTTTTGTATATTAAGCGCCTCACGCTTTTTTTTAAAAATTATTTTTTAACTTTTTGTTTGATATTTTTTAAAAGCATGTTTTTTTAGTTTTTTAAACTATATATTTCTTTTCAACTTTTTAGTTCAATATTATTAAAAAAAAAAACGGACGGACGAACGTATTGAAAAAGGTGGGACATTAGTCCAAAGAGTTAGAGACGGACAAACAAACAAACAAGCAAACAAGCAAACATACAAGTGAAGCTAATAAAGAGCATTTTTTTTTTATCTACATATATTATAAACTAGCGCTTGACCGCAATCCTGCCTGATGGTAAGCAGTGACGCAATCGTTGATGGTAAAGCGCACTAGCTTATTAAGAGCCTATTCACTCTAGCCTTGAAGACACTCAAATTGTAGTCCGACGGAAACACCGCCGCTGGCAAACTATTCCAGTCCCTCGATGTACGCGGTATAAAGGAGGAGGCGAAACGCTTCGTCCGGATCGTAGTGGTGTTAACAACAGCATGTAAAAACGATAACTATTTTTATGCTCATGGCTAAATAATAAATCGACTACTAATAACTTCGACTGCACGGTTAGCGTAGTGCAGTGCGGTTAGAACAAATATTCGTATTCCCTACAAGTTTTGGATTTATGCCTACATTTGTAAACGCACCCACGATACAGGAGAAATTCCGAGTGACAGGCAACGTTTAAAAAAAATACCCGCATGGGTCTAGTGAAGTTTAAACTACGCTTAAAGTAGTTTGTTGGTGGATCGGTGACCATCCGTAACATATCCAGCCCTGCGGACATATTTATATCTTTAACAGTCGTACGGATAGTCTGAAGTCTAAGGTCCGTATTCCAGAAGGAAACTCAAGCATTGATCTCTGCTTAAACATTACTTAAAACTAGTTTCAAACAATCAAATGGCTTCAAACGAGACTTAAGTAGAGCTTGAGTTTTGAGTGAGGTTCTGTAATACGGACCTAAAAGTATGACAACCAATTTAATGAAAGGAGTATCGTGTAAGTTAGCCTGGCACCATTCGCAGTTACGTAAAAAAGCAATAGGTACCTAATACAGGCTGGTGTCCGCAACTCCACAAAAATGCGAAGAAAGTAGGTAAGTAATATATTAAATTCAGTAAGTACGGACGACAGCTGGTCAAGCTACCCTAAACTGTCAAATATTCCCAATCAATCTTGAGCTTTAGCAATAAAGCTGAAATCTAATAAAGAAATATGACAGATTGTAGTACCTTGACGTGCTGTCGTCTATACATCAAGTTTCTTATTTTAGTACATGTAAAGGTTCACGGGACACTTCGTACCCGTCTCAAAGTAGGGCGTTCAGTATATGTATAAGTATATATATACAAATCACACAGATTGAGATAGCCCCAAAGTAAGTTCGAAACATATGTTATGGGATACTAACTCAACGATACTATATTTATAATAGATACATATATTGATAAACATCCAAAACCCAGGCCAATAAGGAAAATATCGTTTATCCATCATGACCTGGCCGGGGATCGAACCCAGGGCCTCCACGTCGCAGGCAGACGTGTTGACCACTGCTCCACGTCATTTATTTCCCCACTTGCGTTGCTTATAAACGGGGGAAGTATCGAAGTGAAGATAGGAAAATCCGCCATCGGAACTATTACTAATTTAGATAGATAAAGGCCTAAAACGGATAGAGATCATTATCTAACTTCAATTGAACTTTGAACAGAATCTAGTGTAGCTTAGGTTCATAGGTCCGTATTACAGAACGACACTCAAACTCAAGCTCTACTTAAGTCTCGTTTCAAGCCTTTTGATTGGTTGAAACTAGTTTTAAGTAATGCTTAAGCAGATATCAATGCTTGAGTAACGTTCTGTAATACGGACCATAGACAATAACAAAATCCACCGAAGTTTATATGAACCTAACTCGCGGCCGCCAGCGACTTCATTCGCGTGGAGGTAGTTATGCTCCGCTCCTATTGGTCGCAGCCTGATGTTATATGTATAGCCTAAAGCCTTCCTGGATTAATGGGCTATCCAACGCAAAATCATTTTTCCAAATCGGACCAGTAGTTCCCTAGATTAGCGCGTTCAAACAAACAAACATACAAACAAACAAACTCTTCAGCTTTATATATTAGTATATAGAATAGATAGGTGGGTTATGATTACGCTATTGCCTGTTTGTGCTTACATTGTTTATTATTTTGCAGTTATTTTGTTTCTCAATGATTTCTGCGATTCTTATTTATTGAACCTTACATCAAAAGTTAAAAGACGAAACCTTAGCTACCCACATACAGCATTACTACAGCTGTCAAAAAGAACCGGATTGTTATGCATGACTTCAGGCAAACCGTGAAGGGTCTAAAAGGACGGAAACAGTACTCAGGTTATTAATCGTTTGAGCACTGTAATGAGTAATTGAGTACCACGGCGAAAGCTAATCTCTTTTTGCGGATACGGCTGACGAAGTCAGCAACGCCGTAGCTATTAGAAAACTTGTTGACTGCAAAAGGGAAAATCATTTTTGGTATTCCGATATTGTTTTCACGATAAACACAATACAAAAGTTATATATACTGCGAATTCACAATGACAATACATTCCATAGTTTTAGTAAACAAAATAGGTAGGTACATACAAATATTTGAATTTCGATAGTAGTTGACAAGTTCGACACTGCAACAATAGCCCTGTTAACTGTCATGTTGATCAAAGAAGGGTGTCACTACAACCCTTTACTTCCCGCGTTCGACTGTCATGTTATTGTTCAAACTTGTGCAAGTAGTACAAAGTAAGCAAGTAAATACACCTTGTACAAGTACGTTGTATGACAGCTGCTTGGTTATCACAGGGTTCCGTGGTATTGTGTGGGTTATAAAGATCGCATCAGTGCATAAATAGGGCGCATTGCAAGACTTGCGCTTTGGCTACAGCTTGCTTCCGTGTGTTGCCAAGCGATAACGACTATAGGTACTTAACAGGCTTCTTCATTGAAAATCATCATAGATACCTATATTATTTTCTGGATTTATGATTAGGTACCTGCATTTTAGTTATGCAATTTGCCTTAATGCCAATCTTAAACAAACGACTAAACAACCTGTTTAGTCGTCTGTGCCTAATGTAAACTCGCCAATATGATGTAGCTAGATTAAAAACAAAGAAAATTGTTCAAGATATAATATTTGACATATACATAATATGTAGTGTTAAAATGTCAAGGACCATGAAAATTCGGTAATCATCGGTCGGTGTAAACCTACATTCTGGCATATAAATGAATTTGAATTTTGTTCTAGTTCTCTTTTGATCGATTCCCAGTGTTGATCTGGATGTGAAAAGGATCTCCATTGATTGGATTGGATTGGGGTTGTGGGTTTCAGTAAGAAATAGGTGTAAAACTTAGTTTCAATCGCATATGAACCTACATAGACAGCTACCAACTGTAGTGGTCTTACTTAAGCTTTATTTAGTGCAAGTGACTTTATAGTCAGCACTTGCACTACAGTTTAAGACCACTTACAGTCCAGTTGAAGATACCTACTTAGCTTTTTATCCGATTGAAACTTAAGTCGGGGAAAGACTAAATGTACGTGTTCTTTCTTTTTATTTCCTAGACTCGACAAAAAATAAAGACGGTGTTGGACGATTTCATACTGTTATAGTTAACAGTTTTAGTTATTTAAATTACTTCTTAGCTAATAAAATAAATAAATTGTAACCGAACCGAAAAGCTCTGAAAAATATATACATACAAACAAATATACGCACATACAAGCAAGTCGAATATCAGAATCTCCTTTTTTGAAGTCAAAAAATTGAACTATTGCACAGAAACCGGCTGTTGGCGGAAAATGAATTAATGACTTCCGTTCTCAGACTTAATAAAAGAACTATTAACAAGGTATTGTTAGTTCTTATTTTTCCTCAAAGCTTTGTTTTCTTTGAGCAAATGTATAGTCTCATTGAAATTATTATAAGCATAACAATTTCTTTAAGAACGACGTGCCTAAACATACTAAACTTTGATTTACGAATACTTGAGCTAAAGATAACAACGCTCGCTCTTCGTAGGCGCCATTTGTAAATATTTAAATATGGAAAGATTGTTCGGATATTTATGAAGTACGACTTACGAGTATAAAATTAATTGTTTATTTTATTACCTCCGTAATTCCACAAAGTTATGATTGAGTAAATTGTCGTAATTATAAGTGAATTGTCTCTGGCAGATTTCTTTTTTATGTTCACATAAATACCACGCAGTTGCATCCGCATTGTCGTAATAAAAACTTAATTTTATCTTCATGTGTGACAGTTACAATATTAATATTTTTTTGAAGTTAAAAGGACACAAATATTTAAAATACGTACAATACTAATAATAATAATAATACGTAATATTTACTCTGTTATAGTAAATGTTGAAGCTATTTATTGTCCTTGAATAAATTAAATTAAACTATGTTTTTCTAAAGGTTTTACCCAAAGGTTGTTTGTAAAAGATCAAAATCAAAAGTCAAATTAGGCTGAGAATCCTCACTTTTTGAACGTCAATATTACATAAGACAATCCCCCCAAAACGCCCGCCCTTCGCCACTTCCTAGTGCTTTTGCTGGGAAGAAGAAGTGACGGAACAAACTCCCTAGAAGCAAAGTAATCTGTTCATTAAAAAAAAACACATTACTTTATACAATACTATGTACAGTAAAGAACACAAGAAAATAGTCGTTCGATCGCTCTGCCCATTGTGTGAAATCTTCATATTTATATTCTGTAATTTACATAATAAAGAAAATTCAATTCAATTCTATCCTATCCTGAATAATTATGTTTTTATATACAATGTAGATAACTTCCTACTTGCGTAATAATTTAAAATCCATACTAATATTATAAATGCGAAAGTACCTGTCTGTCTGTCTGTTACGCTTTACCGCTTAAACCTCTCAACCGATTTTGATGAAATTTGGCACAGACAATCTTTAGACCCTGAGAAAGGACATAGGCTACCTTTTATCCCGGAAAATTTGATATTCCCGAGGGAAATCTAAAAACCTCATATCCGTGAACGGAAGCCGTTGGGCAGGCCAGGTCAGCTCGTCCTCTCATACAGTTCCTTTCTTTCTTTCTTCTTCTTCTTGCAGCGTTGTGTAATGTTAAATTGCTTAAAGTAACTACCTACTAACTGATTATAAAATGCTTGAGCGACTACAAAATGTTTGTATAAGGTTCATATTTGGTCTGCGCAAATATGACCATGTATCCTAATTTCGTGTGAAGCTCAAGTGTTTACCAATTCGCCTTCGTCGGAATGCTCATATTTTTTCCCTTCTATATAATGTGCTTTTTTGTCCTTTCACCCCTCTTTGTCTCAAGAATCGCTTTCAATTTCTGTAAAACTCAAATACTAAATCGTTTAGGTCATCAGATAACTTAAAGCTCAAAATGCCTATGCATTCCACAAAGTTCCTTGATAAATCTTTCACTGTTCAGGCCCCTTATTTGTTGAATGCATTGCCAATTGAAATTAAACGCGCGCAATCGTTGCAGGAATTCAAGAGACTTGTGAGGGAACACTACTTGTCGTTATGATCTTTTTCAACAATCACTTTTTGGCTAATTTACTTGCTTACCTGCTAAGTTCAGTATCTATGTATTTACTTTTGCATATGTATGTATTTGTGTATCTACTTTAGTACATTGTATTAATGATTTTTGCACCAACGACAGTCCCATTTGTGGTTCGGGAGAATCTGTCCATTCTTTGGTTGCCTGGAAGAGATCGCATTAGCGATAAGGCCGCCCATTGTATGTTTTTTGTGTTGAATGTATTTATTCTGTGTTTGATTGGTGTACAATAAAGATTATATAAACAAATAAATATAGTACTACTAATAATAATACTAATACAACCACCAAAAATGTAAGATAGAAAAAAAAATCGTGATGGACTCACATAAGATAGAATGTAAGAGTGGTGTCCGACGTAGGAGTACTACAATTGAAATCAGTCCAAGTCCGCGGAAGCAATGTAAGGCAGGAGTGTGATTTTATAGCCTGTAAGAGTCCGGCACAGCCCAGACCGTCTCACAAGTGAGGCAGCCTGGACGTCCATGAGGATTTCCCACTTCTGCCAAAAAAAACCCGCTCTGCGCCCCCGTGGGTACATCCCTCGCCGTTTCGCAAAAAGTACTAGTTCTGTACCCCAGAAGTGCGTATTCCCACTGCCATAGGCTGTTTGTGCTAGGCTATGGACGAATAGCATTCTCCCGATTAAGAATAAACTTAACTAAGGTCAATCGATACATCTGGCGATGTTCTGTTACAAAATATACTCCAATTCTGTTATAAATTTAAATCATTCGCGTCACGATGCTGGTCTAATGAATAATCGATGTGCCGCCGCTGTTGAGTGTATTCATGTAAAGGAAACCGTTTCATTGGCTCAATTGTAAAGTTGATACGATTAATTGATACCGAAATGTTCGACTCGATTTGTGTATGGAATTTGTTTGTTACATAACTACTCAGGTGCAACGCTATATACGTTTTGTATTGTGTACGTACTGGGGTTAACAACGGTACTCTAAAATAGAGTATTGTACTCTATATGATGTAATAGGTACATTATATGTAAGCGTACTCCATAATCTATAATATGTACTAATAGATAATAAATAGAGTAGGCTAAAATACTCTTTTTTGCGTAATTTATACGATACAAGTGCCAGTTATGTAGTACCTAATATTATTATGGAAACCTTTTATCAGATGGCGGTAATGGAGTTTCATTGAAATTAATTTAAAAACACTTGATTTATATAAATTTATAGTTAGAATATTTGGACTTATACAATTTAAACAAGATGGCAAAAAATTGTTAAGTAAAAAAACTACAAAAAAACTAGCTTTTCAAATAGTCAAATATTTAAAAAAAAGAGTAAGACCTAAAAAAAAGAGTAATTATACTCTTTTTTTGAAGGCTTACTATTTTTTATCTCTTTTGAAATCAGATGGGTACTCTACATCTTCTAATAGAAGTTGGCAAACCTACAACATACTACGTACTATTTGCAGAATTTTGAAGTGAAACTTGATAAACGATTTGATAGGTATTTTCACGAATATTCAGAATGAAATTTCAAGGATGCGTCACGTTTAGATACATTTCGTTACATGAGATAGACGAAATATATTATTCTCCCTGTCTTGCACTAAATCATCGTTTATCTTATTTGGGTTTCTGTATTCAAAGGGAGCTAAACTTCTATCCGTCGGTACCTTCGTCTGTCAGGGGACTGTATTTTTCAAATCCTAATTTGTCATTCTCACATAGGTAAAGTGTTGTATGTCTAATGTCGCTACACCAACAAATAATAAAAATTAAATAAAGTCAAAAATAAAAGGGGTAAATCTCAATTTAATTTTTAAGTGTTTTAGACACAAGTACCCAACGTGTTTTTACTAAAATATTTAGTACTAGCTTATCGCCCGCGGCTTCGCCCGCGTGGAGTTCGATTATCGCGCTTTTTAGATTTCCCTCGGGAACATCAAATTTTTCCGGGATCAAGTCAAGATCAAAGCCTCTATCCTTTTTTCAGGGTCTAAAGATTGTCTATACCAAATATTATCAAAATCGGTTGAGAGGTTTAAGCGGGAAAGCGTAACAGACAGACAGAGTTACTTTCGCATTTATAATATTATATAGTATGGATTAAATAATAGTACGGTGGTAATGCAAGGTCGTGTGCAAGATCGACTCTGAATTGACCAATTTATTCAGTCTGTTTATTTATACCAATATATACCACTCAGATTTTGTACCTAGCAAAATAAAAGACAAAAACACACTTCGCTAATACCTACCATTAATTATTATTAATTCGCTAATATTAATTTTGTATTTTTAAATACAAAATTAATACTATAAAAAAAGAAACAAAATACTCAAATACAAAACACACGACGTTTATAACTATTATTTAAATAAAATAAGAAGGTTGAGTAGGATGTGTTTGCAAACGAAATATTATGAGTAAAATCAGCACCAAGTCGATTCGTTCCTTTTTTAAAAACATAACGGTACGAAATTAATTTTAAACGCCCGCCCGTCAGATCAACCTGTCAAATTTTTTATAGAAAAAAGAACAGTACTTAATGTAATTTTCTGAAATACCTAGTCTTACTCCAGTCTTCGGTTCAAATAATCGGAATAGAATAATCTTCCCAAATAGAAAGCTGGTGGGTTGGTACGTTGGTAGGCAGGATATTTAAATTACCGATTAATTTCAATATAATTTAAGTATCTTTCTAAAAGTAGGTAGTATTCTTCTAATGAAGTGATAGTCTCCAACGAGCAGGCCGAGATACGATTCGGTCTGTCTTTGGTCAAAATCAAATTTGAAACGGAAAACTCTCACCGTAGTAGTTTTTAATCGGTATAGCTTGTTTATGTAGACATGTCGTGGTGGCCTAGTGGTTAAAACACCAGCCTCTCAAGTGCGCAAGTACCAATGTAACTTTTCTAAAAGTTATATGTACTTTCTAAGTATATCTTGGACACCAATGACTGAAGGTGAAGGAAAATATCTTGAGGAAACCTGGACTTTATAAGTCTGAAATCGCCAACCCGCATTGAGCAAGCGTGGGTGATTACGCTCAACCCTTCTCTGTGAGAGACCCCAGTGCCCAGCAGTGGGACTATAAAATGTATAGATGATGATGATGATCTTATTTTGTTACTTTTATCTCTACCAGAATAGACAATATTATCTCTTTCTTTTGACTTACAAAGCACAAGTCAAACACCGGACAAATCTTTCTACAGCCAGTGTCTTTAGTCTTGTCTACGGTGGTCATGCTAGATGTGTTTTGTTTAAACTTCGAAACAGTCATTTTCAGTATTAAATACTTATTGTACATACCAGTCTTTAGGACAACCTACAACTTAAAGGTATTTGTGATAACATAACCATTCGAAGAAACTTTTATCTCTTAAGAAAAGGATATTCTAAGAATACCGTTAGATTTCATTTGAAGTGTTTCAATCGCCAACCCGCATTAAGCAAGCGTGGTGATTGCGCTCTATCCTTCTTTGTATGAGAGGAGACCTGTGCCCAGCAGTGGAACGATAAAAGATTGTTGATGATAGCTTGTTTTGCTATCAAATTCAGGGAGTTCTGAAGGAAAAAAAGCAGCTTCCTCAACCTTGATCATTCACAACATTGAAACAAGTTCGGGACCATATAAATAGTGAAAATGTGAACTTTAATCAGTTCTTGTTCTCAATTCCGGGGTTCACTATATAAATTAAGAATCCCAGAATCAAGAATGGATAAAAGTTCACGCTCGATAGTGCTATAATTGCGCTCTGCCTTGGAAAATAGGTAAGAATAATAAGCGACAGGCTGATCTACATCATCAATCTTCCTTTAAAGAAGAAGAGAATACAACCAAGGCCAATAGCTAAAGCATCACATCGTAAAATGAAAGGCAATCAGGACAAGCCAGGAACTGTGGGTATCTACCGAGTCAGGTTTCACAAAAAACCGATATTTTAAAGACTACTTTGTCTACAAGCTGGTTTAAGTCTTTTCTACAGACTTCCTTATCACTTTAAACTAGTTTATTTGCAGGCACTTTAAAAATCTTATATAGTATCTTTTTTTGCCAAACATTTACAGTAATATTAAAAACAATATGAGGTTAACTATGTAGGTACGCAATACTTGCTACCAATTAAAGTAAAAAACATCAGATCAAGGTTGGAATTACCTATTTGGAATTGCATATGTATATAGTACAGTGCCAGGGTTGTGTCGTGTGTCAAGATTAAACGAATTAAGTACATCACGTGCGCTATTGTCGCTTGCATATTCATAAGTTAGAGCAAAAACTAGTGCAGACTGTGCAACCTCATATAAATGAAATGTCCCATCAAGTATGTGTCCTATGAACTATCTACTTTTAAAAAATCGAAATCCAATCACAGTGGGGTAATTGCGTATTGGCATAGCATGTACAGACGACAGCACATCAAACTACTGTCACTTTTCTTTGTTAGATCTTTAACTTGGCTATAACGGCTTGGCTATGGCTATAACGTTAAGGCTCATGATTCATTGGGAACATCTGACAGTTTCGGGTAGCTTGACTTGCTGTCGTCCGTACGACGTCAAATTCAAACGTGTTATATTATACGTATAATTTTTCGAACATATGAACTACTAGCTTTCCGCCCGCGGCTTCGCCTGCGTGGAATTTTGTTATATCGCGGTTTTTAGATTTCCCTCGGGAATATCAAATTTTTCAGTAAAAGTTAGCCTATATTATCCTTTCTCAGGGTCCAAAGATCGTCTGTGCCAAATCTCATCAAAATCAGTTGGGAGGTTTAAGCGGGAAAGCGTAACAGACAGACGGAGTTAATTTCGCATTTATAATATTAGTATGGATAGATATGGATGAGCAACGTAAATATTACTACTACTACGTGCTACTAATTTAGGGCACATTTCGAAAAAATCGCCTGTAGATTCGAAGCGCGTTCGACATAATCGTAGGCGAGATTTTTCTATCTCTTTCTTGTAAGTTCTAATAACTAAACATTGGCGCGGATTCTCTTGTGCACAAACTAAACTAATTTTAAGTTAAGTGTATCTGTTTTTTTCTATTCAATTAAGAAATGGATAGAAGATAACATTCTACTTTAGTCCTGTCAAATCAAGAAACTCCATAGACAGTTTAGACGCATTATAAACATGGCGACTAAAAATACGTCAATTTACGTCAGGTGTGGACTATGACAGGTCTAAACTAACATTTTATCTTCTGTCCTTTTCTTAATTAAATAGAAAGAAACCCACCTATGTTGGGATTGGCTTCTAAGTTAATCGGATACAACTGAATTTTACATAAAACTACTGCCTATC
>JADWQK010000460.1:0-60586 GCA_017933935.1 Sesamia nonagrioides
CACCAGTTAGACCACCAAACAGGGACCATCGCTTTTCTAGGGGTAAGATTTCGTTTGGGGCATTGTTTAGGTGCTGAACCAAGATCTAATCAACTTGCTAAGCGCTTGCGGTTAGCAAACAGAATCTATTTTTCATCGCAGGTAACAATGTGTTTCAATATTCCTTCATTTGTTTGTCTGTTGAGCAGTGCCAGACACCCATTTGGCAAGATATTTTACATTGCCAATTCGACACATATGGTCCAATATAGGTTGTATTTTTTGTTTGTTTTGTCGAAAGCTGTTGCTATATCAGCCGTAGATTGTGTATCATCAGCTTCCAAAATCGTCTTGAATTCGTCATTGTCGACCAAAAGTCTTCAGACGACCGCGGGGTTCATTTTGAAAATCGAAATTCCCAGAACGGCAGTGAGCAAACCAATAACAAGTGCTGCGTTGGTTTGTAGTGTTAGCTCCGTAAACGTCGTAGATGTTGCGTGCCGCTTGTGCCGCGTTGTTAGCATAACGGTGCTCATATTCCATAATTACTCGAATTTTTAACGTATCCATAATGACGAAAAAGATTGAAATGTGATGAAAATGTACCACTAATCAATAAACAAATGACTGCTTTTGGAAAAAAAGAGCTCCATGTTGAAACAAACAAAAAAGCAAGATAAAATGAATTTGAAATTAGAATTATTAGCCAAACAGGTTTTTTTTTATTTGAAATGGCCAGTACTGCAGAATGGCAATTTCATAAGTAAATAACTATTATAACGTGCAGTATAAATTATAAATGGAAAGAAAAAAAATCTGCTACATTAATATGTATATAACGCGACCATGACAGAAAAGTTAGGAAAAGCCTGCTAAAAGTATACAATGTTAAAGTGATGTAGACATCTCATTTGATTCTTAAAACATATGGTCAAAACTACGAGAGGAATACATACCTGAAGATCCTAATAAATCAGGTAGTATACTAAACTAACTTAGTAACCACAGGTCATAACGAAGAAGTTTTGACTTTAGTTAGATAAACAAGTATGCCCTAGAACAGTCCCCAACTGCGATTGTTCAACTTGTTTCTACCTTTTCTTAGCTCATTCGAGTTTCTTATGCAGGCGGGTTTTTTGTTTTAAATAATATTTTTATTTTACAATGCATAAATATGTGAGCTGTCACGCCCTTTATGCCACGGGGCGTTTATTTAGTTAATACGTTTTACTTATTTACATTTAAATTTAGTAATCAGAGTTTACCGTGCAATTAGCATACATACAACTTCCCAATTTCAAGCATTGGGCAAGTGCCCGCCAGACATAACACCCGTCTGGTCGGAGGATCCTCCCTTTTATATGGAGGATGAGTGAACTTTACACCCCGTTCCTCCAAATAATGATTTTTTTTTGCTTTTCTGGTATTGTGACGTCACCACCTGGCAAATGGTAAATCATTTCTTTTATTTTTAGATAGCTGTGCTGCTGGAATTCTTCTTCCCAGCGAAAGGACTAGGAAGTGGCGAAGGGCGGGCGTTTTGGGGGACTGTCTTATAGAATATTGACGTTCAAAAAGTTCTGATTCTCAGTCTAGTTTGAGTAAATGACTTTTGATTTTAATTTTGAATGCAGAAATAATGCTAGTATGAATAGACCATGTAGACTTGAGAGGACCAGTCAGACCAGTGAGTGGAAGCATTAGTCAGACTACTCTCAACGACTCATGACGAACTAAACAAAGACGGCAACTAAACATTATTATCAATACTCTCTCTCTCTCTCAAAGCTGCTAAGGACCACTTCTTACTGAAAGGAGTCCAGCTCATTACGCTATCACCACCTAGGTTTTCCACGATGTAGTTGCCATTAAGAGGGACGCATTGACTCTAAGTTTAGCCCATTGGTCACTTGGGAACCAGTCTGGGCAGTGCCGGACTCTTACCGGCTAGTATGAGGCATTGTTCGCATGTGGCGTTGTAGATGCCACTACATCAAAAAGCAGCACAAATCATAAATGTAAGGTACGGAGGAGGGGTCTGAGCAGTTGTGTTGCGATGTGTGCCGGGTACAATGCAACAAATGTTATTGTGTCCGGAGTTTGATCGTGGACGGTCTCCAGATTAATCTCCCTCTAGCGCAGCATTGTTGGTCGTGCTGTTGGGTTTAACATTGCATCACCTCGCTCAACTGCCGTCTTCCTTCCTACTCACTAAGATTTTTTGTGAATAGGCTTAATAAACTTGCGCGCTTTACCATCAACGATTGCATCACTGCTTCCCATCAGGCGGGATTGCAGTCAAGCACTAGTTTAGAATTATTAAAAATAAAAAACAAAGAATGTAAGCAGAATCTGCAAACAGTGTGTCACAGTCGTTAGGCATGCTAATGTGATTACATTTTAATGACGCACACGTAAATACTAGTTATCAAAAACGAGCCCCCGGGCAGCCATATTGATTGCTAGATATCAGATAATCTTACACAAATCATCACACATATTATTGTCTTAACAAAAGACAACCTTTCGCATCACCAGTAGGAATACGCTTTTGTCTAACACCATTTTTGTGCCTCACGACATCCCTCTGTTTTTTTTTTTAATTATAAACTAGTGCTTGACTTCAATCCCGCCTGATGGAAGCAGTGATACAACCGTTGATGGTAAAGCGCGCTAGTTTATTAAGAACCAATTCACTAATAAAAAAATTGTGAATAGAAAGGAAGAAGGCAGTTGAGCGAGGTGATGCAATGTCACACTAACGACACGATCAACGATGCTGCGCCAGAGGGAGGTAGATTTGGAGACCGTCCATGACCAAATTCCTGACACAACAACATTTGGTGCATCGTATCCCGCACACATCCTATTTTGCATGATCAAGTGCAAATAGGACCCTATGGGCCTTATACGAAGGCTCAGAGTCACACAAAGAGCGAGGTAAAGAGCTATGCTTGGAGATACTCTGCAAATCGAATCAGAAATTATGAGATCTACAGACGAACCAAAGTCACCGTCATAGCTCTTTAAGTCGCTAAAATTAAGTAGCAGTGGGCTGGGTAATTGCTCGTAGAACCGATGGCCGATGGGGCAGTAAGGTTCTGGAGTGGCGGCCACGTACCGGAAGACACGTAGGGAGGCCCCCAACAAGCTGGACCGATGACCTGGTGAGGGTCGCGGAAAGCCGATGGATGCGGGCAGCACAAGACCGGTCATCGTGGAAAGCTTTGGGGGAGACCTTTGTCCAGCAGTGGACCTCTATAGGCTGAAGTGCAAATGAAAAAATATACTTGCATAATCAGCTTTTAGTATGTGATCTGCAGCTTGCATACAGGTCTCCTTTCCGTGAGAGGATTCCGTGACTGTAACCCACCCATGGTTCTTGTACTCGGATGTCACAAGACACGAATTTATAGTTTTAAAATCTATTCTGGATAACATTGGACAGAAGTTAAATAAGGTTGTTTAAATATACTTTTTTTTAAAAAAAGCACATTTTGGAAGTGCTTTGTTACAGTTAAGATGATGCTGAATTTATTATAGTTAATGTATGTATATACCTGCTGTTATACGTAATAATCAACTCATTTGAACTGTCTTCTGAAATCTTCTGAATTTATGAGGATTTTAATTAAGGAAACTATATAGTTTTTACCTATGCAATGTGTCAATGTTAGAAACCTAAAAGATTCAGAGGCAGACAGTATCTAAAACGCTTTATGTTTTATTATAAGGCTACCAAATCTGAAATATTTCCCAATAAACGTTGTGGTAACGGAGTATTTTTTAATTTTGCTGGATTATAATGGCTTCCGCTAAAATAGTTAATTTGATTCTCATATACTTGTCAGTACGTTTGAATGCCTATTTATCTTCGGTGATTGTTATTATTCATTTTTTACTGTTGGTGTTTATTTTGGTATTTATTAAAAATTTTGGAATTTATCTGTATTTAAAATTATATATTGTACAGTATACGCCTGCTTCTATCTCCGTATCTCTTTTATTTAAAGCTAACGCAAACAAAATGTAGGTAATATGCGGTTTTGTAAAGTTCTCATTCGCAGTTTTGAGAGATACTAATAATGTGCCTGTACTTTTGTTTCGTGCCCAGACATACATAAAATTTGTATTTCTACCAGGCAACCATCGCTGCAAAAAATTCAACTTAAACACACAACTAATTACTCCAATACGGATGACGTGACCATAATGAGATGACGGGAAAAATGGACGCTCACTAATGCGTGTGGTCATTAGTTATGGGGGTAAGCACGTGCCGGGAACATTAAAATGTTGGGGTTACTGCCTAGATAGAAATGATAGCGGGGAACGAGACCTGAAGAATGAAGATATTACTAAAGCTTTATCACTCACTAGCGGTCGCCAGCGACTTCGTTCGCGTGGAGTTAGTTATGCTCCGCTCCTGTTGGTCACAGTGTGTTGTTATATAGCCTTAAGCCTTCCTGGATTAATGGGCTATCCAACGCAAAAATAATTTTTCAAATCGGAGCAGTAGTTCCGGAGATTAGCGCGCACAAACAAACAAACTCTTCAGCTTTATATATTAGTATATATGTTAGGTAATCACGTTATTGATACTATGATGACACTGACTATAAAGTTAATAACGCTTTTGAAAACGACATTTAATTTATTTTAGCTCTTCTTCAGCCTATAGAGGTCCACTGCTAGACAAAGGCCTCCCCCAAGGCTTTCCACGTTTCCACGATGACCGGTCTTGTGCTGCCCGCATCCATCGGCTTCCCGCGACCTTCACCAGGTCATCTGTCCATCTTGTCGGGGGCCTCCCTACGTTGCGTCTTCCGGTACGTGAACGCCACTCCAGAACCTTACTGCCCCATCCGCCATCGGTTCTATGAGCAATGTGCTCGCTTACTGCCACTTAATTTTAGCGACTCGAAGAGCTATGTCGGTAACTTTGGTTCTTCTGCGGATCTCCTCATTTTTGATTCGATCGCCCAAAGAAACTCCGAGCATAGCTCTTTCCATCGCCATTTGTGTGACTCTGAGCCTTGTATAATTCAAAATTAAATGTATATCTTTTGTCTCTTCAAAAGCGTAAGGGATTGTCACCATGAGCGAAAAAATCTCGGCTATATTATTATCATGCAATCTAATTCCCGCTGCGTTGAAATTCCCGTGCAGAGATATGTTCTAAGAGAGTGTATTGAATTCGCGGCACGACGATAATATCGATTCTCTTGCTCGTAGAGACAACCCATTTTTTGGTGTGGCAATCATCAAATGATCTCTACCGATCTGGGCGGAGCGGAAGGGCAGGTCAGACTTTTACTGACTAACACCTACCAGTGTTCCTTCACTTGCCTGTGCATCAGGGCCACACTTTCTCTTTCAACCAACCCGCAACCCTGGCCTAGGCGTAGACTCCGTCACAATGTGCCGACATCTGTTTGAGACACGCGTGAAACACAACGTGAAGTCGACACTGGCCTGATCCTTACCAGGCGGCGAGCTGCCCACTGCTCACCACCCGCAAGCCCGCGCCTACGGTGGCCAGGAGTTTGATGTTGTCTCCCGACCAGTGCGTCTCCTGCGTCGGTAGAGGCGTGAGGGCCCTGAGATTCCCGCTCCCTCACGCGCTCCGCCTCCTCCTTTGCCAGCAGCACTGCTTTGCAGAAGGAGGTGACGGTCTGTCATGCACTCTCGTGGAGACAACCCCTTAGGTATATATATTAACTAGCTTTCCGCCCGCGGCTTCGCCTGTGTGGAATTCGGTTATATCGCGCTTTTTAGATTTCCCTCGGGAATATCATTTTTTTACAATAAAATATAGCCTATGTCCTTTCTCAGGGTCTAAAGACTGTCTGTGTCAAATTTTGATCAAAATCGGTCGAGAGGTTTAAGCGGGAAAGCGTAACAGACAGACAGACAGAGTTACTTTCGCATTTATAATATTAGTATGGATTAATTGGAAAAAGATGTTAAACACAGATACGTTTACACATACTATTAGTATGTTTGGTTCAAAAGTAATCAATTATCTTCATATCCATTAATTCACCATCTTCATTTCAGTTGAAAAACGTTCATAGCTGGACATAAGTCTATCTCAAGCACCGCCATTTCATTCCTTCATTTAACCATTCATTTATTCAATCACACTTCATTAAGCAATTCCCGATATAGGGTTCCAAAAAAGTATTGCCTTTGTATGATGAATAGGTTGGAACAAAGAGGTGGATATCAATTATAGTTGCTACCTTTTGAACGAGACAAGTTAGTGAAAGGAATCCGAAAATATATAGGTCATGAGCTAGATAAACTGACAGCGGGAGTGATACATACAAATTATTTCAAACCCTTTGTCTTGTCTTGTTCTTTAGGTAATTTGTGTGACGATTTCAACATCAACATCACTGTTCATAACGTATTAATTTGTGTGACGATTTCATCATCAACATCACTGTTCATAACGCATTAATTTATGTGACGATTTCATCATCAACATCACTGTTCATAACGCATTAATTTGTGTGACGATTTCATCATCAACATCACTGTTCATAACGCATTAATTTGTGTGACGATTTCATCGTCAACATCACTGTTCATAACGCATTATACAATTATGGATTGCAATAAACGATTTGATTTGATTTATTTTTTGTAAATACGAAACCCGAAACACGTGTGCCATATTTTTAAGTATAGAACCTATGTACAAAATTTCAATATTTTTAAGTATAGAACCTATGTACAAAATTTCAAAAAGATTTATTGAAAAACCACAAACTTATGAGTTTGCTATTCTACTTGGTTGTCTCAACAAAAATATGGTCAAAGCTCTGCACAGGCGGGCGAGCGCGATGCATTGATCTTTGGCGTCAACGGTGGCGTGCGGCGCAAGTACTATGATCTATCGTAACCGCTCGGTAACCAGTCTGCAACAATTTCTAAATGTATTTTTGAAAAAATATAACATGATCTAAAAATCATTGGAATCGATTCAGTTGCTTATTCTGAACAAACTATATTCAGGTTTCGTATAATGAAAAAATAAAGTTGCATTAAAAAATAAAGCCAAATAAATAGGATATTTGATTTGTACGTTCTTACCCCAAGGGCGATCTTACCCCAACGCACTGTATCTCACCAGTGTGAATATCAGTGGGATTATATCACCAGTGGCCGATTATGAGTGCTGTTAGTTGCCTCCGCAAGCTTTTAACGTAGATGTAAGAAAGGCTTGTTGACGTCTTGTAGGTTTACGCGACGCGACGCAATGCTTCCTTGCCCAGGCTTTTTTCAGCCATATTAAAATTTGCTCACTGAATGTACCGGACAACTGTCATTGTCCAAATGACAGAACATCAAGCTACTACAATCTGTCAGATTTCTTTATTAGATTTTCTACTCTAACTCTAACTAATGCTTTGAGGCCTAAGGTTGATAGAGAATATTTGACAGTTTCGGGTAGCTTGACCTTTTGACGCCCATATATGGACAGATGGGCGTATCTCATCTTTTCAATGGGCTTTTAACTAGCTTTGACTTGATTATGACAGTGGCTGGACGATCGACTGCCGTGCAATCGGACAACGATTTAAAAAACAAAACAACTATCCGTTACGATTGTCATATATCCATCAGTTAATTAACCCATATCATCCCAGTGTTCCAATTTTGGAACGGTTATTTTTTAAATTTTTATTTGAGTTTTTAACGCATCTTCTAATTAACGCTTTTATGATTCTATTACTAACATTTTTAACTGTTACTTCAGTGAATAACATTTAAATTCAAACAGTTGTTCTTGCCAATAAAACGGATTTTATTTGCAAGTTTTTGGTGACAATAATGGCGAAGAGAAAAACGTAATTAATTATATTATTTTATATTATACTATTGATAGTGTAGTGCTTAGAGCCTGTCCAGAAAGCGCGATTTACGCGCGAGTCCACTCGCGCGTAGGCACTCGCGCGTTCTCGAGTTACTAGAGCTGCATACATTCCGTCCAGATGCTCTCGCGCGTTACCGCACTCGCGCGTAAAACGCTTGCAATGAGCGGGACTCTCGACTCGCGCGTATTACGCGCGAGCGCCGCACGAGTCGAGATACTCCGGCGCCGTTGCAGCGTCCAGTACTACGCGCGTGTCCGTGGCGAGTGGACGTATTCGTTTATAAAAATGGAGCGTGAAAACTTTTATTTTTTTTTATTCTTTTTTATTGACGAAATTGAGAAAAGGGTAGCTATATGGGATATGGAATCGTCAGATTATTCTAATAGAACCATTACGCGTAGGAACAAGGAAGAAATAGTAGATTTTTTTTGTGAAGCTGGTGATTCCGAGGAGAAAAAAAACTTGTAGGTCATTCTGTCACGTAGAATGGGATGCACGTTAAATCGTCGACTTTCTCTTCGTTTACGACGTTTCCATCGACGGTATGCAAGCTATAACACAACCGCAATATCCGAGTCCATTTTTATAACTGACCAAATCCGTCTCATCACATACGCGCGTGATTTCGCTGCATCTGGACGCAATACAAATCAAAACGCGCGAGTGGACTCGCGCGTAAATCGCGCTTTCTGGACAGGCTCTTATATACGAGTTACGTTTTTGTTATATCATTTCGATTTGTATTTTTTTGAAAAAAATTGGTAGTTTGTGGGTAAGCGTGAATTTTGTGCACCGTTCCATTATTTGAACAGTAGGAACATACACTCATGTGAGATTTATATATTAGATTTGATAACATACTATGTATTATCCTATAATTATGATATTATTTATAGCAGATTGAATGTGAATCAAATAACCTCCCAGTGGGAAGAAGATGACCTGTGTTTGCAGCTGATATTTTCATAACACCTCCTGAGAATTGGCAAAATAGCGAAGATAGCGGTGATGAAATAATGAAAAAATTGTCAAGATATCAGCTGCTTGCAGAACCTGAATTCCGGGTCACCAGATCATCTCAAGCTGAGTCAAGGATAGTGAATGAACGCGTTGGAGACGAACCAGTAGAGGAATCAATACCTCACAGATCGTCAGTAACGCAGCATCCACAGCCTAACTCATTGTCGTCAGTTACAGATCTACCACCAAAAAAGGCGCGTTGAAGTCACGAAGGGACGAAAGGAAAGGATGAAGGGAGATTTGTAGATATTTTAGAGATGGCTGTGAAAGAGTACAGTGAGCCAGATTTCCTGGAAAATCTTGAAAGCCCTTTTAAATTTTTCGAATAATTTTTAGATGGAGAAGTGTTCGAATTACTGCACTCACAAACTAAAAAAAATGCAATCCAGAAGGTTATATATACATGGATTTCGGATAACTACGATAGATATCAAACACTTTATTGCAATTTCGTTAGTGTCAGGGTACAATAGTGTATCGAGATAACGAATGTACTAGGGTCAAAAAGTTGACTGCAATTTTCCAACAGTAGCAACTCTAATGTCCCGAAATCTATACGTATACCTGATGCTATCAGATTGGATGGTAAAGGACATCTAATTGATAAACAAAATAAACTAACTAGATGTAGTGTTTGTCATAAAAATACAACAATGAAGTGCATATAATGTAATATTGCCTTACATGCCAAATGTTCCAAATTTTTCGTACAAAATAACATACCTAATATTAATATATTGTTATGTAACAGACTTCAAACATATATAATTGCCTAAGTTTTAATTTTAATAAATAAAAAAGTCTATAGTGTAGTTTTATTTCAAATCGAAATCCATAGCCACAACTTTATCTTACATGTATGTACAATCCTAGTGTTCCATTATTGGAACGGTTACAAAACACAAAATCCAGAACCCGTATATTTTTTTTTAATATATAGGTATCATTATACATCTATAAACATACTCTGATTTGATTTTTATAAAAATTGGACTACTTTTACTATCATTGGGATGATATGGGTTAACAGCCGGAAGAAATGGATTAAGTTACTTTACAAGGCACAGTGGGATCTCGTTAGATAATGGACGGTCATCCATCCACAAACTAACCTCGGCAAGCGTAGCTCGCGGCTATAAGTTCCAAACTTACACCAAGACATACTAAGCCAGTTGTATTAGTATTTGTAAAGGATACAGTCTTATGAAGTTATCATTCAAGCTTAGGCTACTTCTTTTTCTCGTCTGGAGATTTATTTGGGCCAACCTTTTGTTCCCTTACTTTTGTTTGTCTAAGCCTGGTTTATGTTAGGTGAGGATCGGTTAGATAAGGTCTTAATGAGTTGGGACTGAGCTGGAGATAAACAAGAATGCCTGAGAGTCTTAATTTAGGTTTTTGTACGACCTTTCGTAGCGACGTTTCAATGAAAAGGTCCGTTTTTTTCAAATTTGTTGTCTCTATAGATTTTAATTATTAGATTTCTCCTCACCGTAACAAGTCACGAGAAAAAGTGAACATACTGAGACGAGAGAGCTCATACATTTATAACTTTCGATGAAAATCAAGTCAAGTCACTTAAACGTCACCGTTGTCAGAAGCGAGAGTAAATTATGACGCTGTAAGGCGAATCTGGAATCGGGAAGACTTAGGCAAAATGCTCAATGACCTCAGGAGAGCTTCCCAACAAGTGGGTCTAAAAATGAACATGGATAAGACGAAGATCATGTCGAACTCTCATGTCGCACCCACTCCAATTCTAGTTGGTTGCTCTACACTCGAAGTTGTTGACGAGTATATATACCTGGAACAAACAGTCCAACTAGGTAGGTCCAACTTCGAGAAAGAGTCGAATCCAGCTCAGCTGGGCAGCGTTCGCTGGGAAGCTACACTAAATCTACTCGTCGTCCAAGATACCACAGACTCAAGACTAAAGTCTTTGACCAGTGTGTGTTACCAGTGATGACTTACGGAACTGAAACGTGGTCTTTCACAATGGGCCTCATACGAAGGCTCAGAGTCACACAAAGGGCTATGCTCGGAGTTTCTCCAAAGCCAAAGACACCGACATAGGTCTGCGAGTCGTTAAACTTAAGTGGCAGTGGGCAGGGCACATTGCTCCTAGATCCAATGACCGATGAGGCAGTAAGGTTCTGGAGTGGCGGCCACGTACTGGAAGACGCAGCGTAGGGAGGCCCCCAACAAGGTGGACCGATGACCTGGTGAAGGTCGCGGAAGCCGATCGTCGGCGTGGAAAGCCTTGGGGGTGGCCTTAGTCTAGCAGTGGATATTTATTGGCTGAAAAAGAAGGCGAATCTAATGATTTAAATCTATGGTTCTGTCACGTGATACAACTATATATTTAAATAATTAGATTTGCTATTAGATTCAGTTATTTAATTTATATATATTATTATATTTTTTCCTTCTCTGTATGAGAGGAGACCTGTGTCCAGCAGTGGGACGATAAAAAAGAATGATGATGATGATTATATTTTTGTGCCTCAAACAGCTCAAGATAGAGACATGGAATTCTTTATAGGAGGCTTTCACCTTCAGTTGAAGAAGGGTTCATGCAAATGAACCCCTCCCCTTGTATATTCTAAACGGGTATATAAAAACCAAAGATATCATGACCATTTGTTTGTCATATTTGTTTTTGCCACTGACTTCCGAAATTAGTTATTTTTAGTTATTGATACTTTATAGTGTTTTTTGGAAGTCGGTTGCCCATTTTTCCTATTTATTTAAGTAATTATTTTTTTTTCAATAATATATCTGTTTCTTACAAGACTTCGTTTACATATATTCGACGCTTCTGTTTGCGTATCAACATTGATGACTGTAAAACGAGGCATAGGTAGCATTATACAGTCGTTGGTTATTCGAAATAGGTACCATGGTCCCTCCTGGCGTAAACACAAGCGAAGGAAGACTTGGATATTTTAGCCAGTGAAAGTCTGAAGCAGGAGATGCCCTGGTCGGGAAACAACATTAAACTCCCGGCCACCGTAGGGCGCCACCAGTGGGCAGCGCGGCTCCTGGTAAGGACTAGGCCCGGGTCGAAAGTTCGTTGTGTTTCACGTGTGCAAGAGATGTCGGCACATCGTAACTATTAAGGCCGATGCCTGGCCCAGGGTTGGCGGTTGGTTGAAGGAGAAACAGAGACCCTGGGGTACAGGCAAGTGAAAAACACGGGTGGGTTTTAGTCAGTAAAAGTCTGACACGCCCTTCCGCTACGCCCAGAGCAGGAGAGTTTATGTCATGATTTCCCATCCAAAAACAGGTAACATTTATACAAAAATATTTGTTACTACAAAGAAGTTACCGAAGATTTTCCTACTCCAATCCAATTTCGGCAATAGTCGACTCATGGGTTCCTGAAATGCTGACGCGGCTTAACGATCTCACGATGTCCGGGCTTGGCGTTTTGCAGACTTATCAACAGTTAGGATTAAAATTCTTTGATTAATACTATTACGCAGACATTATTGAAAACATACCTATCGAGGTATGCTAAAATTTGAAAGAATTACGTAGACTTTATAGAAAACATACCTACCTAGGTATGTTAAAATTTTAAAGGATTACGCAAACATCATAGAAAACATACCTACCTAGGTACGTTAAAATTTTAAAGGATTACGTAACATTATAGAAAACATACCTACCTAGATACGTTAAAATTTGAAAGGATTACGTGACATCATAGAAAACATATAAGACTCGGCAGACATTATAGAAAATATACCAACCTAGGTATGCTAAAATTTGAATGGTGTTAATGCACTCATCAATTAAATACATCAATAAGTGAGCACATTCAAATATTCCATTTTTTTTTGCATTTTTCCCTTCAACCTCACTGTATTTTTCGTAGGTAACAAAGACTCTGTATACCAATTTTTAGCTAACCACCTTGGTAACTACGAAGAATCACCCCTTTTTTTAAGGACATAAAAGATGCTCAATTTTTTTGTTAGTCGCAAATATTTTTTTTTTATTCTGGCCTATTCACTGTCAACTATTCAATGTCTTCAAGTGTCTTTCTCATACCAATTCTTAACTTTCTACCTTGAGACTTGCGTAATGTTCCATACAAACTACCACACTCCCTTTTAGAGACGTTGGGGATTAGAAAGAGACAAAAAGTAGCCATAACACTTTCTATCTCTTGAACTATCGCCACTTAAAAAATCACGTCAATCCCTCGCTCCGTTTTGCCTTTATAGACTGACAAACAAACTGACAGACACACTTTTCCATTTATAATATTAGAATGGATGTGAAGCACTGCTAAACACCCAGCGCTTAGGTGGACAGCTTGCACAACGACTCGCATAATAAACAATCGAGTCTGCTCGCCTTACATTCATTATCATCATCATCATTTCAGCCGAAAGACTTCTATTGCTGGAGACATAAGCCTCCCCAAGGATCTCCATGACGACCGTTCCTGCGCCTCCCGCATCCAGCGGTTTCCCGCGACCTTCATTAAGTCGTCGATCCGCCTTGTTGGGGCCCACGCAACCCACGCTGCGTCTTCCGGTGCGTGGTCGCCGCTCGAGAACCCGTCGGCCCCTTCGGGCATCGGTCATACGGGCATTGTTCCTGGCCCACTGCCACACAGAGTAGAATAATGTTGGGATTGGCTCTCACGCAGCGCTTCAGAAAAGCACATCGCTTTCTCATCATTGTGTAAAAACAGTCTTCAAAAGCTTTGAATTTACTATTTTAACCCGACACCTTTAGAATATAATATAATACCTATGTATGATTAAAATTCGTCGAAAAGTAATAATGTCTTAATTAAGACGAAACAAGAGCAACTTATTTAACGGGAGCCTCATTACATCAACGCGCAGATTTTAATTAACTTAATAAGTTAATAACCCTGCTGTTAGTTTATGTTATTTACGGACTGGTGCGGCTACGGAGCATAGAGTAAATAATTATTTTATTTTATTATTTTATTTTATTTTATTTTTACATTTTAAGGAAACTTACAGCTAGTATATATACAGATAGAAGATAATTAGTGAAAGAAAGCCAATTAAAAGTTTCCACAGATAACATTAGGTTAGCACAAGAGACAGTAACAGGTACAGCACCGGACAGTATCGCTCAAATACATGCTAGGCCCCCGCGCATGGTCAATGGTAAGATCGTCGTCATCATTAGTATTAGCACCAGAACTAAGAAAATTAGAGTAGAAATAGTCGCTAAACATATTACAGATGTCCTCTCCGACACTTGAAGTGCTATTTCTATACTTAAGTAAGGAAGGGTAAGCATTGATCTGATTTCTTGATTTAACATATGACCAAAATGCTCTGGGTGTCTTAAAAATGTCTGCTTCAATTTTCGCAATATAGGAGTTAAACATTTCACTTTCAACTTCCTTGGCACGCTGTCGGAGCAAGACAAAAGACTGGTGATCAGACAGGTTTCCGTATTTCTTGAACTTTGCGTGGTACTTGGATTTTTCTTTTAGAATTTTTATCAGAGGTTGCTTGAACCAGAGAGGGTATCTGCTACTTGGAACTACCGCCCTAATTGGTACAAAAGAATCACGTAGTTCATTGATTGTGTCATAGAAAAATGATACAGCATCCTCCAGTGTCCCAGAGCTCACTGCGTTGCGCCAGTCGATCTGGCTCAACCGATGGTTAATAGTTGTGTAGTTGGCCGAACGATATAAAAATTTAGTACGAGGACGTGCCGGGAGAGTATGAAGTTCCACGAAATCAGCAGACACACAGAGAGCTTTATGATGTAGATCTTCTGGCACCAGGGGATCAGCGCAACTTGCTACTGAGACCTCACTATTGGATAAAACTAGATCTAGTATTTTGTTGTTAATATTTACGTGCCGACTATATTGAGAGATATTGCAGATTGCAAAGTTATCAAACAAGCTGGCCTGAACATTACCTTGAATATTACTAGGGCAGTAGGACTGACCATCATCATCTAGTTCCCAGTTTATGTTTGGTAGGTTAAAGTCACCAAGAAGTAGAAATTTGTCAGACGGATGCTTCTGAACAATATCTGTTAGGTTATTAGAAAAATTTGATAACTGACCTGCTTGAGAATGCCCAAGATTTTGGTTGCAGATGTACACCACACAGATATGCATTTTATAAGATACTCGTGGCCTCTTCTTATGTAGAGTGAGAGTAATCCACAAGTCTTCAGCAGACGAGAACCATTCACTGCGGAGGTCACTAATAAGTTCACGTCGAACTGCAATAAGCACACCACCCCCCAATGATTGTTTTGTACTAGAATAATTTCTATCGCGTCGCCACACTATGTAACGGTCATCAAACAATTCACTGTCTTTAATACCTTCAATAAGCCAAGACTCTGTTAAGCAAATGATATCGTAAGAATTGACACACACATTGCGATAAAATGTTAACGTTTTCGTACGCAATCCCCGAACATTTTGGTAATAAACACTAATAGGTGACATCGCAAACAGAAAGAATACGAATGAATAGCACTATAATAATAAATGAAATAGGAGGTACATTCAGATTAGAGCAAAACAATAAATGACGGTACATTAAACATTCGATCAAGCCAATCACAACCTTAGATGCATACAAATAGGATTCAATAGAAAAATAACTATGCTTAACACCGAGCGATAAGCGAACATAAGGGCCGCAGACAAGGAATTTGCATAAAAATATGCCACCAGTGTCCCTCAAACTTATAGTGACGTACTTGCGAGTATACGAGTACGAAAAATTATAAAATTCACACATCCTTAACTTAGAAAGTTCTTTAAATCTTGTTCCGTCTTTATATGGTAGGTTGGAGAGGTAGTGTTTCTCTTTATAAGAATTTTGCAACCAACTACCCAAGTGTATAAAAAACCTCGTTCTTTAGCGAGTTTTTTCGTTTTATTCAGCAGCATTTTGTTTTCAAAGGTTAGATGATCATTGACGTAGATGATACTGTCGGACTGCAAGCCCAACTTGCCTGCAGTTATAGAACCTTTAAGCTTTTTAGCGGCGGCCACGAAATCGTTTTTTAGGTATCTATTATGAACTGAGCAGATAATATTTTTATTCTGATCGTTATTTCGTGTCGATACTCTCGCAATGAAATTTATCTGCTCTTTAGAGATACTGCATCCAATGATATCACCTATCTTGCCAATAATTGCGAACAGATTTTCTGAGTTGGTCGACGGAACACCCTTAATTTCCAAGTTCATCCTTGATCTTTGCTCCGTTTCGCGATGCAGATCTTCAATTTTGGAGCATCGTTCATGTAATACTGCCATCTCCTCCTTAGTTTTCGTAAGACAGTCCACTTCACTCTCCAATCCCGACACTTTGTTGGCCAATGTCTCCACTGAATGGTCCAGAAACTCAACAGCAGTTTTAAGGCTGGAGTACTCGGTCCTGATCAACTTAAGCTCCGCAAGTTCCGATTGAATAGCTCTAATATTCTCCATTAAAGTGGGTAAGCTGTCCATCCGGGCTGAGAGAGCCTTTAGTTCTGACATTATTGCGTCCATGTCAGCTGTTACGGGCGTAGTTGTGGGGCGAGGACTGGATGCTGCCAGAGATTTGCAATTACTGCACTTCCATGTGTTCCTGCGATCCCCCAGTTTCCTCCATCCTCCTTCCGTTATGCCAGCGCAGGGAAAGTCGAACTGTTCCAGGCATCCCACGCATTTTGCTCCATCCCTGCTTTCCAGTTGACAACGCTTGCATTTGAACATTTTGCATAACTTAGTATTAAAATTTGAGAATCGATAATTAATCACACGCGAAGTATTATGCGTCCGGCCGATTTGCTGTCTACCGTCGGAATGTTGTTATATAGAGTTTGTTGAAAACATCGGCAAAAAACAAAAAAAAAAAAAAATGCAACGATAGCGAAAATTAAAAAAAACGACTTGCAGACTATCTTAGGTTTTCATTTTGTCTCATTTTCGGCTTAAGCATTGTTTTCTTTCTCTCTCTGTGTATGTAAAAATAAGCCGCGTTTTAATGCACATAATATTTAATTAGATAAATCAATAAGCAAGCCATATTCAAATGTTGCCGCGCTTTTTCCTTCAACCTAATAAGGTTAGGCACTAGCCAACTAGGCAATAGCCTAGTGGAGAATCCAATCAGCATTAAGGATAGGAGAACGAACAAAACGCAAGAAGTTTTTCCATTCTCTAGTCAGTATACTTTTGTTCTCTCTCCGTAACTCTGGTTGGTGAACAACATCAAGCAACTTAAATCCAAAACCGCCGCCGGCCGGTGAGATTATCCGCAAGTCTATAGCGCTAAGTGAACATCTGGTGGAGGCCTACATCCACTCCAGCACACCAGGAGTACATCGACTGAAGCCCCCCTGTAAGTCTCTTCATTATTAATTGTAAGTGCTTGCTCGCAGTTTCTCTCCGTATTTCAATTTCTTTAAACCTAACATGCTCCTATCTTACGGTGTCTATACCGAGGGTAAGTATATGAAACCAAAACATCGCGTGTAACAAAACAGCGCAATAAGGGGATATTTCGCTTTTGCGTTACATAAAAATGTTTCGTTACGTATTTATTTCTCCAAGTTTACTTCTGTCGCAAGCTCAGTTAAATACATAATTCACTCAGTCAAAGATGATGTTGGAGGAAAATATGCGACATATTATGCACGGAAAACGGTTAATGTCGGGATAGTATGTATATAATGTATTTGCATGTGACGTCAGGTGCAATGAGTAGATTGTTTGTATATAGTTTCGTTTTGTGGGATGGAAAATCAAATAACCTCTCCCGCTTTGGGCGGAGAGAAAAGGCGTATCAGACTTTTACTGACTAAAGCTCACCCGTATTCCTTCACTTGCCTATGTGCCGGGAGCCAAGTTATCTTTCGAACAACCCGAAGTCCTGGCTGGCTTTAGCAAACCCCTTGAATATCCGAATCATGGTAATGCACGTTCCAAATTCAAAAATTTCTGCAATCAAAGCTGAGTAGGTACTAGTATTTTTGAACGTCAAAATTACATATAAAGTGTATTCTGTGACTTATAGTCTGTGCTTATAAAATATGACGGGAGAAAACCGTCAGGAAGGCGGGGCCGAAGCTCCGGATAGCCGAGGTGTCCTCCCATCCGCATTAGCACCCATCGTGGGGGGCACCTCGAGAAAACGCTGGACAACAACCATAGTGTGATGTTCGACTCCCACCACTTCAACTGTACAGACACTTAAACCACTCCAACACCAAGGGACCACAATGACAATCTCAGACTAAAACTGACAAAAGCCACTGAGCTTGAGCACGACCAACTCACTCGATCTAAACCTGAGCAAAGAATGCCCAGCGCCAACGGTCGATCGCCATGTCAAACACAACTCCAGTCGGTGTTACCATTCGCTCTATGGTGTAACCCGTTCTTAATAAAAATCATAATTTATCCGAATACCGACCGATTAATCGACTTCAAAAAATAGTAGAGTAATTTACGGTCAATTGATATTGATACGATAAAAACAGATCACAATATTCAAAATTAACCAGGCACGCGCCGTCAAATATATATTTTCTTTCTTTCATAAGGCAGTCTCTCAGCTGTCATGTTGGGAATAAGGTTGGCGTAACAAACAGCAGAACAGCTGTCTGTTCAGTTAGAAGAACTACGGATTAAAACGTGAAATTACTAAGTGATTATAAATCGACTAAGATTGGCTGAATCAAGGAAAACCTGTTTAAATCGAGGTTCATGGACGACTCCATTTTAGAGTGTACATAAATATGGTGCGTGCGTAAATAGCGTGTCCTGTGTCCTAGCAGCTGCACGTCACAAATGCTTAGGACTTTGATGATGATGCCAAACATGTAGCCAAATTCTAGGCCGAGTACATTTAGATTGCTGTAGACATCATAAGACAATGAAGAAGCGGATTTTCACATCTATGCATTTTTATTCTTTGCCGCAGAATGGAAAGCGACGGTAGCTATGAAATAATGGAATTGTGAGGCCACAGTAAGGGCGTGTTTTACAAAGTATTCATTCCGTTCGATGTTTATTTGTTTTTTATTCTGTTCATTTTCTTTTCTAAGCCCTGTACTGGATGTTGTGAAAATACTTTGTGTTTATTTTCCTTTTGTAGGATTGTGTTGCGTGATGTTTTTGTTCTAGGGACCGTTTGCTGGAGCTTTACCGCAAGGGTGTTTGTCTCTTTTCACAAGTGGTTATCATCTGCCTTGCCTTTTCCCAGCTTTGGTGGGGTCGGCCTCCAGTGTTAAGTGGGTGCAGCTGAATTGATAAAACACTGAAGCTCTGGCCGTTACATGGCGTCCGCAATTTACTGTCGAACGCCGACGCCATTATTATTATTATTTATTTTCTTAATCTCCACGTGTACAATTCAGTGGGATAAATGCTATGCCCCGCAAAACCGTTTTCACGGTTTGTCTGTGGGAACGGAACAAACAGTACATCAGCAATAATTAAGTACCTATGCAACAATATTACAAAAAAAGTTACATCAACAATATCAGGTCTTACAGAATTGCTTACAGACTACTGAGTAAGAACATTTTAATTGACCTGGCTAATTTTCTTTTTGTTTTCTGACCTCTTATGTCAACAGGCAATTGGTTGAGTTAGTGTGGTACTTTTTTTTTTTTTTTTTAATAGTTATAAACTAGTCCTTGACTGCAATCCCGCCTGATGGTAAGCAGTGATGCAATCGTTGATGGTAAAGCGCGCAAGTTTATTAAGCCTATTCACAAAAAAATCTTAGTGAATAGGAAGGAAGACGGCAGTTGAGCGAGGTGATGCAATGTTTAACCCAACAACACGACCAACGATGCTGCGCCAGAGGATGTCTCCACGACCAAACTCCCGACACAACAACATTAGGCACATCGTACCCGGCACACATCGCAACACAACTGCTCAGACCCGTCCACCGTACGGCTTCACCAGACATCATGCCGGAACACGACGAATCGCTTGGCGGCAAGGTTATAAAACTAAGCGTATTTTCCTAAAGTATATTTTTGACACAGTAAAGTAATATCATTTACACTCACAGACGTCATCTACTTACTCCTAAACCCACCAGCATTTATTTTATTTTTTCTTAGTTAAGTTTTCTTGTTATACGACAGTTTGACCATTTTCATAACAGCTGGTAAGTACTAACAGCACTAACCTGCTGCAGCTAGCGCGATGAACGTACGTGTTGCTTACAGTCAATATGATGTTACAACAGATTGACTAATAACCCCACCGTGAAAAGTTTGATAAAGTAAGCTTACAGTGATCTGTCAATACTGTCAATTGTTAGCATTACTTGAAATGACATTTCAGTCCATGTTAACTTCAACGAAGTTTTCACGATGAGACGGTTACAGAATCTCACTACTGTAATCACTCTCGGTTCGTAATAATTGTAATTTAAACATAAATAAATAAAATAAATATATACGGTCAAATCACACAGATTGAGCTAGCCCCAAAGTAAGTTCGAGACTTGTGTTATGGGATACTAACTCAACGATACTATATTTATAATAGATACATATATAGATAAAAATCCAAGACCCAGAACAGTCAGGAAAAGATCGTTTTCCATCATGAACTGGCCGGGGATCGAACCCGGGGCCTCCACGTCGCAGGCAGGCGTGTTGGCCGCTGCGCCACGGAGGATGTCATATTATTGACGATATATCTATATCTATACTAATATATAAAGCTGAAGAGTGTGTTTGTTTGAACGCGCTAATCTCAGGAACGACTTGAAAATTTATTTTTGTGTTGGATAGCCCATTCATCCAGAAAGACTTTAAGGCTATGCAACATCAAGCTGCGAACAATAGGAGCGTAGTATATAAAAAACATATCGAAACCTACGCAGGTGAAACCGCGAGGCGCAGCTAGTAATAAATAACCAAAAGTTATTTATACGGAATACTTTTTTGAACGTCAATATTATACATATAAGACAGTTCCCCAAAACGTTTGAGCTTTGTCACTTCCTAGTGCTTCGGCTGAAGCAAAAGTTATAATAATTAAAATGTTGTATTTAGTAAACATGTGATAATAGTTGGGAGAGATTTCAAATAAATAAAAATAATAGCGGCCACCAGTATTTAAAAAACGCAGTTTTATGTTATTTTATAGCAAAGTTTTTTAACAAAGAACTAAATAAACGAAGAAAAGTTAAATAGGTTTGTCTAGGTATGAGTGAAGACTACGACTGCGTGTTCAGTAATGGTCTTTATTGTAAAAACCTAAGACTATTTATAGTACATTATTAATATTGTATGATCCAATGCATATTGCAAACATGGAAAGGAAATTTAGATTATCCGAATAAAATAAGTAGTTATTACAAGTAAACAAGTTTAGGTCCGTGAATAGCGACACGTATGACATACATAGTTGCAAAGTGCCTACAGTCTATACAATATGTAAAGAAATCCCTGATCCGTAAAGGTATTGTTAGGTATCGATAACTGATTCTACTAATGCCGACAAAGCCGGAACAAAGTTTAAAAAAAAATCCCCCTATAAAAATTAATATTATTTTGCAAAGAGAGGCAACTTAATACATGTGCGGCATGACACCCTTTCGCGGGCGACGGGTTGCAGGGCACGCGACGCGTGGTCCAATCGCATAAGCGTACCGTCAAAATGGTGTTGTCACTTTTTTAAAAATTACCAAATTTCGGGGAAATTGGAATTAAATCGCGGGAAAAAAGATTATTTTAAAATTTATTAGTATTGTTATATGATGATTACGTAAAATTTTATATTATATTTGGTCATGTGTTTACCTAACCTTTATTATCCTTATCGGTCGGACAGGGTTTTCTTTACATATTGTATAAGCAAAACGCACATAAGGATAAAGTACAACATCGTATTCAAGCAAAAAATGGATACTTTTGTCCATTGTTTGATATTGGGGCCAGGGACCAAAGACAATATAGACTAATCTGTGTTGCGACCCTGGCAAATGACATACAAACAATAATCATAACAAATACAAAATAAGAACAATTAAACGTGCGTCGCAACTGTACAAAGACAGACCGTTGCCGTGTTGGTCAGCAAAATGCTGTGACTTCGGACGAACCTATCGTCAACTGCTGATTTTCGGAACCTACCTTGAATGGCGTCATGTCATCATATTGTTCATCCTAGCCTTTTTCCAATTACATAAATGTTTTGGGGTCAGTTTCCAGTCTAACTGGATTCAGCCTCAATTCAACAGGATACCAACATTTTACAGCAGTATTTTAGATCGACTGCCTATCTGACCTCCACAACCCACTTACTGGGTAATAATTATGATACTTATACAACGTTTTTTCTTGATACGAAACCTGAATATAGTTTGTTCAGAATAAGCAACTGAAACGATTCCAATCATTTTTACACCACGTTATATTTTTTCCCAATTATATTTAGAAATTGTTGCAGTATGGCTAGCGAGCACGCAATACAGCTGACGCATGATACAGGTCAACGCACTGCACACCCGCGCCGCGTCGCCTGCAGGCGCGGGCGGGAGGGCGTTCGTTCACCATATTTTTGTTGGGACAACCAGGTAAGATAACAAGCCCATAACTTTGTGGTTTTTCATGACATCATTTTGAAATTTTGTACATAGATTCTTTACTTAAAAATATCTAAAGATGGTCACCCATCCACAGAACAACCGCGGCAAGCGTAGCTTAACCTGATCGGTCAACCTGTGCGGCTGTTATCAATTAACCCCTATGTGTGACATAATAAATGGAGTAAGTCTATTAAATTTGACTTTATTTAAAATCTTGTTTTTCAAATAGACTACTGAAGATTATGTAAACTGTCTAATGATTCACATGAACTTTAAAGCGGTGTTCATATTCATATTCATTTATTTTCATAAAACATGGTTTATAAAGATGGTATGGTTTCATTACAAAGATAAGATCATACATGTTTTGCTTATATTTATAGCATCATCATCATCAACCTTTTTTTTTATCGTCCCACTGCTGGGCGCAGGTCTCCTCTCATACAGAGAAGGTTTGAGCGTAATTACCACGCTTGCTCAATGCAGGTTGGCGATTTCAAACTTATAAAGTCCAGGTTTCCTCAAGATGTGTTCCTTCACCTTCAGTCATTGGTGTCCAAGATATACTTAGAAAGTACATATAACTTTAGAAAAGTTACATTGGTACTTGCCTGACCTGGAATCGAGCCCGCGCACTCATACTTGAGAGGCGGGTGTTTTAACCACTAGGCCACCACGACATTTATAGCATGCAAAATTGTTAATATTCTAGGTTGGTTTATATTCGTTGGGTGAAGAGTACTAATTTAGTTGTTAAGAAATAGTTAAAAATAGTTACTCTTATAATTATTTGAGTCCAATGGACGAGGCACATTGGTCGTAGAACCGATGGCCGATGGGCATTAAGGTTCTGGAGTGGCGACCACGTACCGGAAGACGCAGCGTAGGGAGGCCCCCAACGATCTGGTGAAGGTCGCGGGAAGCCGATTGATGCGGGCAGCACAAGACCGGTCATCGTGGAAAGCCTTAAGGGAGGCTTTTGTCCAGCAGTGGACGTCTATAAGCTGAAAAAGAATGTTACTGGTACATCAAATATAAATATTGTATTCTCTTCACCAACCCCATACTGAATACCAAGGTGATATTTTCATTACCAGATAACTTATATTTTAGAAATAAATTTGTCGTTTTTGACATCGTAGTTTGTTTTGAGTTGTTGTATGAAATAACAGTTCCTCGAATAAAGTTATAAGAAGGCCAATTTTATTAATGTAAATCATTTGTTACCGTGTGGAATCGGGCTTAGAATAGTACCAACTAATATCCTGCCGTGGCTGTTGTAAGAGGCGACTAGGGGAACTTTCACCAGGAAAGCGGGTAGCAGCGCTTCTCCTGCGGAATATCAAATTACTGTATTCTCCAATCCAAGCGTGGGAATTATGGCAAACCCCCCAAAGCAATAAAAGCCTTGTGGGAGGTCTTTGTCCAGCACTGGACCTCTATAAGCTGAAGAAGAAGAAACCATTCAAAATCTAGTCGCAGTATCATCCCGGCGACAATCAAATCTCATAAGCTTGTCAAAATGTATAGACATTCGATTTTTTTTGACCGATTAGGTCTCAAATCAGAAGGAAAATTCTGGTAATTTTATGAAAGTTCACAGCCGGATCTTAATAAATTTCGGTCTGTCAAAAAATCCTCGAACTGTCAAAGATTTTGACAAGTTTGACAGTTGTTCGTAGCTTAGATGAGACTTAGTGGTGGACTCAGTGGTAGGCCATAACATCGGCTGCCGGCAGAAGACAGACCTACCAGATAAAGTCTTGCTGCCAAGCGATTCGTCGTGTTCCGGCATGATGTGTGAAGCTATACGGAAGACGGGTCTGAGCAGTTGTATGCAACTTGTGCCGGGTACGATGCGCCATACGGTGTCACAGGTGGTGACCCGTATCCGGCGCCTGGGCCTGGAGGTGGCCCTTGACAAGTCGGAGGCGCCGGCGCCGGGATCACATATCGTGGTAAGTGGTGCCCGGATAGCTGTATTTTGTTGTCTGTTGTTTGGTTTAACATTGCATCACCTCGCTCAACTGCCGTCTTCCTTCCTATTCACTCAGTTTTATGAGTGAATAGGCTCTTAATAAACTACCGCTCAACTATCATGCATCACTGCTTACCATCAGGCGGAATTGCAGTCAAGCACTAGTTTATAATTATTTAAAAAAATAGGACTAGATTTTGAATCTTTTAGAGTACTATAATTGGTGTTCAGACTGTGAACATTCTTTATATTACGGGGATTGCTCCCTTGATGTTTGTAAAAGAAGACCTAAATCATGTCGTAACGATCCAAAACGGTTTACGCAAAAATCTTCATTTACAAAGCTCCTTTTATAAATAAAGTGCCAACTTGGCAGGAAATATAGGTATCGTCTAGATAGGCAATTTGTAAAGGTAACCAAGTTATTCCTTTGCTCGGAACATTATTTACGTAACCACGTTTTAATTTGAAAGTAAGGGACGCTTCGCCCTCGCCACACTGAAACGCCCTTCCGCTCCGCCCAGAGCGGGAGAAGTCATTTGATGATTTCGATCCAAAAAAAGGGACGCAATTAATGTTTTACAAAAACCTCTGTGGAAAGAAAATTAAATGGGGTCCGAAAGCTCATTTAGTATTTCGTAAAACAAATCATTATACACAATGCAATACACACATCTACATTATTCATTTCACTTATCACCAATCCTGGAGATTGACATTATACATGATATCTCTGTATAGGCTGTTTTGTTTGCATCATCATCTCAGCCACATGAATTCCACTGCTGGATATGTCCAGCAGTGGAATTCATGTGGTGGTGTGTGCTGGTGGTGATGTGTGCCTCCCCCAAGGATTTCCAAAAAGAACGGTTGGACGTGGTTGATGGTAAAGCGCACTAGTTTATTAAGAGCCTATTCACTCTAGCCCTGAAGACGGAAACACCGCCGCTGGCAAATTGTTCCAGTCCCTCGATGTACGCGGTATAAAAGAGGAGGCGAAACGCTTCGTCTGGATCGTAGTGGTGTTAACAACGTAAGGGTGGAAACTCGGCGTAGGACGGGTCGTACGGCGAGTTTGTTACGAGTTAGTTGAAACGGAGATGGGGGAATTAAATCATGCGATTCCGTCGCAAACCCTCAAAAATTTTTCTCTTTCAAAAGAGTATTGTAATGCCAGGGCGCTTCTGTTTCATGTAAATCTTAACTAAAATTCAGTCTTCTGTCTTTCCAGACCCAACATCGTGATCGTTTTTTGTTTTTTTAAATTTTTATGTATTCTGTGTTTCATTATTTATTTACAGTTGGCTAAAATGGTTCAAACTAATTACATTAACTAACATAGAAACACCCAACTACATCGATCTTTTTAAAAAACTACTACTAAAACTAACATGGAATAGTGGACTCTCTCGTATACTTTATTTCACAGGCGACCAAACATACACGCATAAGCTTATTCCATTCATCCGCAAAGACGTCACATTCAGGGTTGGCCGTCAGATGGGAATTCAGCACCTTTAGGTAACGACAAACCGGGGATTCAGCTCTGGCTACCGTTTTTGCTGGGAGTTGTGCAAATAGATTGTGCCTGCGGCTTTGACGGTGGTCGACGTATTTGTCAGGCACAAATTGTCGGCAGAAAAGTCTAAGCTCTATACAGCAGTCTATTCGTCTCCGCAATGTCTCACAAGCTACGGTGAGCTGGTCAAACCCTCTTCTCATTTCCAACGAGTTAAATTCCAACATCCATATGAGATAGTTGGTAGGGTATCCATAAGAAAAAAAATGGTATAACCTCTGGAAGAGGTATGTACCTAAGCAAAGTTTTCTGTAACCTTTCCAGCATTAGTGTTAAAACTAAAGATGGGCGGGTGGGTAAAAAATGGGTGGGTAAAAATTGGTAAAAAAGGGTAGAATAGGTAAAAATTAAAAAATACCCATTTTTACCGGGTATTTATAATAAATACCGGGTATAAAATGAATTGTTATTTAATTGGCTTCGTCATCAATACTACGATCAGGTACTGGAGTGCTTTGGGGTCCTACCACCATCTTTGGGACCTAAGTTAACCCCACCTGCCTGATGGTGCACCCGCTGACTTACGGATGGGGTGCTGACGCCAGTTTTCCCTTCGGAGCTGAGTGGTCTGACAACAGTCGCACTCGTAAAAGCAAAACAAGCCAAACTATTATGAATAGGAAAGGAAGAAATGCACGTGACACAGTTAGGGCGCCGCCGCAAATGGCGCGCAGGAGCTACGCCCGACTCCTGTGACCTGTGGGCTAGGTCTAACGTGTCAGAGGCGAATACGGCTGAAGAAGCGAGCCAAAACCAGGAAAATCCGTTGTGCTTTTCCTGGTGTGGTGACGCCGAAAGTATGTTGTTCTGGATCCAGCTCGAAGGACAGTTTCACGGGATACCGTTATCCCAGCGAGTGGTTCTGGGTGGTGATTTGAACAGTCATGTGGGTGAGAAGAGTGTCGGGCTTGAGCGTGTTCACGGCGGCTTTGGGTACGGCGGCCGCACCGCAGAAGGAAACAACATTCTCCAAACGTGTGCAGCCGCTAATCTTGCAATCGTGAACACCTACTTCAAAAAGAAGCAGGAGCACATTGTCACCTTTCGCAGCGGGCGAAGCGCTACCCGAATAGACTTTCTACCGACTAGGAGACACCACATCGGCAAAGCAGCCAATTGCAAGTCATAGCCGGTGAGAGTCTCACTGGACAATACCGCCTCCTTGTCATAGATCTCTGCGTAACGGCCCATCGTAGACGTGTGGAGCACTGCCGGCGCCAGATTTGGTGGCGGCTGCTTGATGAAATAAGTCCTAGGAGTTCGCATCGGTTATTAGAGACAAGTGCGCTGGACCGATGAAGAATATGTCCAAGACCATTGGGGCAGGATCCAGGCAGCTATTATTGGGGCGGCGCGGGTGGTGCTGAGTCTCTAAGGGCGGCCGCAAACGTGAAAAGGAGACCTGGTGGTGGGACGACACAGTCCAGAGGAAGACTAGGATGAAGAAAGCCCTCTTTAAAACGTGGCATCCAGATCGCGACGCATATAAGGTTGTCAAACATGCCACTAAAAGAGTTGTAGCTAGAGCCAAAGCCAGACCACTTGCAAGCGCTTTACGAGAAGTAGGAATCATTTGAGGGGCAAAAGATCTTTTCCAAATTGGCATGTTCCAGGGTCAAAGCGGCATAGGATATATCCAAGTGCCGTTGTGTAAAAGACCCTACTGGCAACCTGCTATGCAAAGACCTCACGGTGAAGGAGAGATGGCGCTTGTACTTCCACGAGCTGCTGAATAAGCATAACCAAGATAAATAACCAAGAGGTGCAGACACCGAAATTCATTCCAATTTTTTTTTTTTAATAATCTTAAACTAGTGCTTGACTGCAATCCCGCCTGATGGTAAGCAGTGATGCAATCGTTGAGTGTAAAGCGCACTAGTTTATTAAGCACTTAAAAAACTTAGGAATAGGAAGGATGACGGCAGTTGAGCGAGGTGAATTGCATCACCTCGCTCAACTGCCGTCATCCAAGACCAACACGACCAAACGATGCTGCGCTAGAGGGAGATTTATCTGGAGACTCTCCACGACCAAATTCCCGAGACAACAACATTTGGCGCATCGTACCCGCCACACATCGCAACACAACTGCTCAGACCCGTCCTGCGTACGGCTTCACCAGACATCATGCCGGAACACGACGAATCGCTTGGCGTCAAGACTTTGTCTGGTGGGTGGTAACTTCCGCCGGCAGCCGATGTTATGGCCTACCACCGAGAAATCTTGAATTAGTGCCCCCGATAACGCCCGAGGAAGTCCAAACGACTTTTCGGCAAATCGGAAAGCTGTCGGAACTGACGGAGTCCCCATTGAGGCCTGGAAGGCGATGGGTCCTCGCGATGCGGGCATGTTAACTAACCTTCTGAACCGCGTGTTCCTGATCGGCAAAATTTCAAGCCAATGGGGACTGAGTATTATTACTCCAGTCTTCAAAGGCAAGGGCTCGGTACACACCCTGAAGAATTTTGAGAGGATTATAGACTCAGATTCGGCAGGAGTATGCTGTCTTGGGAGTGTCAATATGGGTTTCGTCCAGGGTACGGAACCATGGATTCTATATTAACACTAAGGTTCACCATGGAGAGATACAGATTCAAGAACACGCCTCTATATAATGCTCTTTCTATGTAGAAAGAGCATATGCAGTCCCTATACAGGCCTCAGCATCCATGATCCACCTCCCTGGTTGCTCATGTATGCTGAGGCGATATCCTCACTGTGACTGTTCCCTGTCCGCATCGCGCTGGCTGACCCGGACAGTTGGAGCGGCGTGTGAATTAGGCGGCTGACCTGTCCCACCGGACCGGATCCACAGTGGCGGGCCAGCATCAATGGAGGATTGCGGAAGCAGTTTTCGTTCTCGCAACCCCCCGGTGTAGGTGTGAGATGAAACACTGGGGTGGTTTTCAATCATTAAGAGTCCGGCAAACCCGTCGCCCGCCCCAGGGCGGCGGACATCGCATGAGGATGTTCCACCCCGGAAACAAAAAAAAAAGGATTTCGGGGCGGCGCCGTCAGCAGCGCGGGAGCCGGGCGGGCATCGAAGACCCGTTCTCGAAACTAGCGGACAGATCGCGCGTCACTATAGCCGCGTAGTATTGTGTTCACGATTGTGTCGACGAGATATTTGTTTTTATTTGCGAAAGAAATGTTTGAACAATGGTGGCAACAACTTTTTGATTCAAATTTATTCCTAACGCTCGATCACCGCTTGACTATAAGTACACCGCTCGCTGCCCGCAAGATTCGAGCGCGAGAAGTACACCGCTCGCTCCCCGCCACCGCCCCGTTGTGCCGCGCCGCTGTTTTCGAGAACCGGTCTGTTTGATTTAACGCATAAGATCCTGCCGCTCACTCGCCGCCGCCGCCGCCGCAACGCTGCCCGCAAGATTCGAGGCAGAGGCCTAAAAAGAAACCGTGGCCCTGGCGCACAGGCACACACAGGCACAGGCCTAGAGCGGGAGAGGTCATTTGACAATTTCTCATCCAGAACAAAAAAATGGTAGTAGGCTATTTGACAGTATTAATTTTTTTTTTTTGGGATTTTTTGCTTTAATTGCATAAAATGAGGGTTCTTTATGTCATTTACACGAGTTTTAATAAAAAATGCAATAAATGAGTTTGAGTTTGAAAATAATAACAATTAATACATACAAAACACAAAAATATGTTTAGCTTTTTGTTTCTCGCGCCACACAATGTGAAACGATCCGGATTGGCTAATGTCGCGATGACGTCATACGCGCATCAACGCTTGTTTTCGGACTTTTTTCAAACTTATAAACTGTTTTTGGGGGTTTTTATCGATTTATTTGTACAACCCGGTACAGCACACCAATTGTAAACCATTTTATTAGATAACAACAACAAATAATAAATAAAAACAAACACCGCTTGTGACGTCAATTACAAAGCTCGACGCTATATTGCTGAATAAATCGTTTTCGCGGCTTATTTGAATTTTGAATTTTTATTTGCATATTTCTTACGAAATACGTATTTAAAATTAAAAAAAATACTTTCGGTGAACTTCTTAACCGCAACCAAGTAATTCGAGATAAAAATTATAAATCTGTCAAATAGCCTGTTCCGTAGTGGCAGCCCGTGTAATTCAGATTTTGTCGATTTTTTTGCAATTTACTGGTCAGTGTCAGGTTGTAACTTGATCAAAATATGATCTGCGATAATAATAACGATGTAACTACGGATCTACCCTAAATTAAACTGATTATAATTTTTACACGGTAAAAATTAAAATTGGGTGGGTAAAAATAGGTATAAATGGGTATTTACCCATAGTTCGGGTTTTTACCGGGTAAATGCCCATCTCTAGTTAAAACCAATAATAGCTGATACTTTAAGAATCAACGTCGCTAGATGTAGAATCCTCTTTAAACTGTATCCTGTAAGACTCAGCGAAAGCGGACCCAAACATAGTTGCTAAAAGGCTAAACAGATGTTGATGACTGTGAGAACATACCAAGCTTTCTCTATTGAATCATCATTATCAACCTTTTTACTGTCCCACTGCTCGGCAGAGGCCTCCTCTCATACAGTGAAGGATTGAGCGTAATCACCACGCTTGCTCAATATGGATTGGCGATTTCAGACTTAAAGTCATTCCTAAAAGATGTTTTCCTTCACCTATAATCAGTTATTAGTTTCCAAGATACACTTAGAAAGTACATTTACCCAAGTTCGAAAAGTTACATTGGTACTTGCCTGACCTGGAATCGAAACACCAGCCTCTCAAGTATGTGTATGCACTCATACTTGGCATACCTCAGGCTGGTGTTTTAACCACTAGGCCACCACTCTCTTTTGAATATAATAACTTAACCGGGCCGTATGAAACTCAGATTTCTCGAAACTCTACTAAAAATCATGATAAGTGCACATGGCCTGGTTTTGCTCGGAAGCGATGGAAAATTGAACTGTCACGGACAGGAAGCATTCTTGGGCGAGTTCCAACTAGCCAGTGGTGATTAGATGTCCCCTTTTCATACATTATTTATAGATTTTTATATATTTCATTTAACATTGGCCTGAAACTCAAGTTTAATAAACCAAGCTCGGGCATGTCGCTAATTTTACATGATTATTTTATTTAATATTACGTTCTTTATGACCTTATTTATATTTTAGTCACACATATACCAAGTTAATAGTTAGGCACTTACATATATATGCATATGAATGTTTTGGTGGCTTTTATGTTACAATGTTATGTAAAGTTTGAATAAAGTTCATTATTATCCTTTATTTCATAGTATATACATATAAATTACATTTTTAAATATTTCTACATAAAAAATACATAAAAAACATTTAAAAATATAAAAAAAATAGTAGCCCACCGGTATCGGGAACAGGGTCCAAGCTACCGGCGGTCAGGGCTCCAGAGAGAGGAACTTCCTGACGATGCGAGCCGTGTCCAGCAGTACCGCTTTCTGAATCAAGCCCTTGATCCAGCTGCCTAACGAGAGCCTCCTGAGGTGTTGGTCGAGGCTCTTGGCTATTAAGCCATTGGCTGTCACGACTATCGGTACAATGATTGCTGAATCCACCTCCCACATGTCGACAACCTCGTGAGCCAAGTCAAGATACTTGATTTGTTTATCTTTCTCGGCTTTCACGAGGTTCTCATCATGCGGGATGGTTATGTCAACAATCATTGCACGCCGCTCTGTTCGATCCACCATCACTATATCAGGCTTATTGGCAACAATAGTCCTGTCAGTGATGATGGATCGATCCCAGTACAATGTGATATAGCCATTTTCGAGAACTGGGTCGGGCGTATACCTGTAGTACGGCACCTCCGATTCCACAAGGTTGTATTTAAGAGCAAGTTGCTGATGAATGATCCTGGCTACAAGGTTGTGTCTATGCAAGTACTCTCCGTTAGCTAGACGATAACACCCGGAGATAATATGCCTTATTGATTCCCCCGGCCGGTGACATGCCCGACAGATGTCAACTGTGCCGTCTTTCACAATAAATCTCCGGTAATTGTTCGTCATCATAACTTCGTCCATAATTGCAAAGACAAAACCTTCGGTTTCCCCAAAGAGGTCACCGAAACGTAGCCAGGCTACAGACGCTTTAAAATCAACATCGGGCCCGTGTAGGGCTCGGAAAAAGCGTCCGTGAAGCTCTTTGCTCTTCCATACCTCCATGCGATCATTTGTGTCAAGCACTACTGGTTTACGCCAGTTCTCTTTAGCCAAGGAGAGCGGAGTGAGGCCCTTGTCAGCCGCGACCACATCTCGATGCATCCCCACGTCGGTTACTAGGAAATAGTCCCTGAGACTGCATACCTCGCGATTGTGGAGGGTCTTGGCGTTTAAAAAGCCACGACCTCCACATTTTCGCGGGATATACAGCCTCATAACCGATGACCGTGGGTGATGCAATCGATTTGAAGTCAACAGCGTACGGACCCTCTGATCCAGGGCGTCAAGTTCGGTTTGAGTCCATTTGAGTATGCCAAAAGAGTACATCAATACCGGCATGACCCAACCGTTGAAAGCGCGCACCTTGTTTCCGCCTGATAGAAGACTATTAAGTACTTTTTTCAGGCGGCCAAAGAAGCGTTCTTTCAACGATTGCTTCATGTCAGTAACATTGATACCCAATGCTTCCGACATACCCAAATACTTATAGGTTTCGGATGCGGAGAGGGCTCTAAGGTTTATGGAATCAGTGAGTTGGGTTCCCACGGATTCCATAATCTCTCCTCGCTTTACATGCATGACCGCACATTTGTCCACACCAAATTCCATCCTGATGGAGCTACTGAAAGTTTCAGTAATTTTCAGTAGCTCCCTCAGTTGTGAATTGTTGGGAGCAAAAAGTTTCAGGTCATCCATGTAGAGGAGGTGCGATATAACCTGACCACCTCTCCTCAACCGATAGCCTAGACCTGAATCCTCCAATAGTGTGCTTAGAGGATTCAATGCTAAGCAAAACCAAAGTGGACTCAAACTATCGCCCTGAAATATTCCTCGCTCGATCCGTATCGGTTCGCTATTCCTCTGAATATTTCGACATCCTGGATAGCGAAGGACTGTCCTCCATGTCTTCATACACGACATCAGGAAGGTGCGCAGAGTTGCATCCACTTTATACAACTCCAGCACCCGCATGAGCCATGTATGTGGGACTGAGTCATAGGCCTTCCTATAATCTATCCAACATGTCGACAGATCCTTTCGGGAACGACGAACCTGTTGGCTAATGGCCATATCAATAAGGAGTAGCTCCTTAGTACCGCGGGACCCGCTCTTACATCCATTTTGAGAGGCAGACATGATGGAGTTGCTGTCAATATGTTTGTTCATTTTAGTTTTCAAAATGGATGTAAGAACTTTATAGACCGTCGGTAAACAGGTGATCGGCCTATAATTTTTGGGTTCCGCGGTGCTACCTGATTTATGGAGCAGGTGGGTTATTCCAGTAGTTAGGAACTGAGGTAACGAACCAGACACCAAAGCAGTCTGGAATTGAGATGCCAAGCGAGCGTGCGACCTTGGAAACCATTTTATCCAAAAGTTATGCAGCCCGTCCGGTCCTGGAGACTTCCAGTTAGGTAACGGACGGACTGCACAAGCTACATCTTGGGGGCAGATGGTAATAGCCCCCATTTCAGGTATTGGATCGCAGGCTCTCTCAACATCCCGGGCCCAGTCACCTTCAGTGTGACTGACAGGTACCGACCAGATACTGCGCCAAAATGAACACATGGCATCATCATCCGGTAGGCACGTGTCAGTCACACCTTGTTCTGGTCGTTCCCAGTCCCTATAAACCCACCTTTCATTGCTTTGGAAGGTGCGATTCTGGGTGTACCGTTCCACTCGTCGTTTGTATCTTCTGATACGGTTCGCCCATGCATACACTTTCTGCTTCAGGAAGTCGATGCGCTCCGTGACACGGGCCATATAATTTTGTGGGCTGATATTTGTACCTGCAAATGCCCGCCTCACAAAGCGCATCACTCTGGGACGAGTATTACCCTCCCTGAAGCAGATTAGTTTACCGATGAGTGCTCTGGCCCCACCAATACGACGTTCAATCCTGTGCTGCCAAGCTGGTACTACTGGTTTCGGTCGTGTAGCTCTAGAGTCACTGGAAAATTTGACATGAGCTACACGACAAGCTGCTACAGCTGCGCAGTACAGGATTGAATGAGTATCAGTGAGGTCCTCGCAGGTATCAAAATAATCTGATAACTGCGCATCCAGAGCAGCCATCAGTGCCCTGTTTCTGTTATGCATGGGCAAACGTGGCAGGCGTGGTCTCAGTTCTGCCGGGGTGAAACGATATTCCCGAATCGCAGCCTCCAAAGCATTTATTAACTCCTCATTGCACTGGGTACTTACATTGGTAGCCCTATCATTACTCCCCTCGTCAGCATAGTTTGTGGGCTGCGGTGGTATCTCCGCAGTCTGCGACTGGTGAGCAATGATACGGCTACTCTGCATTTCGTTTCGCAGGCGATCAAGCACAGTATCATCCAACATATGATTACGCTGGATAACCCGTACCTGATCCGACAGTCGTTGCGCCGACACGTTGACAGCTGGCTCAAGCACCTGAAACAGAGAGAGCATTCGAACACGGTACGCGGTCAGGTTGTTTCCTCCCTCTGTAGCCCCATAGTATGAGCGCATGACATTTTCATTAATGGATTGTGTCCATCTCATGCGCTGCACACTACCGCCGGGAGCTGGGACCCTGTCAGAAGCCGATGGGCCTCGAGGTCCTAAGCGGTCCGGCGGCCGGCGTCCTCCCCGTCGGCGAGCAGGTGGTGGCGTCGTCGGCGGAGAGAAGTACTCGTCGCTCGAGCTCGACGCAACTGCCGCGGCCGGGGTCGTCACAGCACTTACAGTGGCGCTGGAGGCCGGCGGCGGCGAGGCGGAGCTGAGCAACGAGTCCGGAGATGGTGGGCGTGCTCTTCGAGCGGCAGATCTTGTCAACATCGCACAATCATATTATTCACATATTTTTCTGGTCTGTATTTTCCGACGTGACATGACAGATGTCATTTCCAACGGGTCGGTTTGGTTCGAGTAGAAAACTTCTCCATCGTGTATAAAAACTGTTTTTATTACTGAATTTTAATATTTTGGATTTGGGCTTGGGTTATCTCTTGAAGATATCACAATATGGAAAAGAAAAACTGATATAAAATAATATATTTGATATGGATGAAAATATGATGTTGACATTCTCACTTTCATTATTATTATTATTATAAAACAAGTAAGTTTTTTCAATATCATTTTGCCTTACATTGCATGTCAATGAGTCTCCATTTAGACATGGAAATGCCAGTTGTTGTGGGTATATGTTTGTAATGTGTAGTAAGTAATGTTCACCTACCAACATTAGATAATAAAGTAGTTGCCATCTTGATCGCGGTGTTTCAATACGTTACATGGTGACAGCGGTTAAAACAAATAATAGCTCGTACTTAATCTATTATCAGTGTCGTAATATAATCAAATTATATTTAGTAGTGTTAATAAAGTATGGAACACGCGCGACCACCGTCGGAATTATGTTTGCAAGGCAGCTCCGTCAGCCGGGCTGACGCGTGGAAGAAATGGAAAACGCAATTTATGTTGTTTCTAAAAGCATCTGGGGTGCATAAAGAAGAAGATGGTGTACAGGCCAGTTTACTGATCAATGTTGATGCTTGGTTCATAGTCATCATCCCCCGAGACATATACATCATCCTCCGAATTACAATTTTGTTCATCATCATCATCATCGGATAGAACAATATAATTATCAGTTTTGCTAGTCTCTTTTTTATTGTCACCCATACTCTTAAGCAAATGTCGGCGATTTCGACGATAAATACCTTTTTTGTTTTTTATAATGTATGAACGCGGTGTTGACGCCTTTGCTACAACTTTGCCTGGGATTCTCTCGTTATTATTTTCTAACATGATGACGTCATCGCCAACACTTAACTCTGGTAAGGGTTTACAATGTCGATCGTAATACGATTTACTTTTCATTTGCTTACGGAGTAATTCTTTATGCTGTATAATATCATCACAATTTGTTCGTTTTAAGAGATCCGGATGTACTGGTAATGTGCAATTTAATCTCCTTCCCATCATTATTCGTGCAGGAGAATCCAAATTTTCCCGCGGTGTATTTCGGTAACTTAATAAATTTAAATAAAAGTCGCTGTTACTGTCTATTGACTTTTTAAATATTTTTTTGATAGTTTGTACTGCTCTTTCACTCTTTCCATTGGACTGAGCATAATATGGAGAAGAAGTGATGTGAGTAAAACCCCACGATGAGGCGAATTTAACAAAATTACTACAAGAAAATTGAGGACCATTGTCAGTGATAACCGTATCCGGTATTCCATACCGTGCAAAATTTTCCTTCATAAGATTAATCACCGAATTAGCCGAAATATCTCTTAAATGGCCTACTTCAATAAAACCCGAAAAATAATCTACTAAAATTAAATAACATTTCTTTCTGTACTCAAATATATCTGACCCTATTTTATTCCACGGCAACTCTGGTATAGAAATGGGAATCATAGGTTCTTTACTTGGTTTGTTTGAATTCTCCTGGCATACATTACATTTTTTTACATAATTTTCGTTGTCATTACCAATTCCTGGCCAAAATAATACTTCACGTGCACGTCTCTTACAACGGTCGATTCCCAAATGGCCTTCGTGAATGATTTTTAACATCTCATTTCTCATTGATAATGGTATCAAAACCTGTTTATTTTTAAATATTACACCATCCACATAATACAGTTGATCCCTCATAGACCAATAGTATTTTAAAGAATTGTTTATATTAAACTTATCTGGCCAACCTTGAGCTATATATTTTAACAATAATTTTAAGCTTTCATCTTTACTAGTTTCTAACTTAATCCTAGTAAATTTATTGTGTGACATTGGCACATTATTAACCACCATTTTAACTTGACTCAATATAGCCTCGCTAATGTTGTCGCTATACAAGTCTGAGAGGGGCGCACGCGATAATGTGTCGGGTATATACATATACTTCCCGGGTTTATAAGTAACTGATAAGTCATATCCTTGTAATTTTAACATCATACGTTGTAAGCGTGCTGGGATCGAGCCTAAGGATTTTTTAAAAATACTTTCCAGTGGTTTATGGTCCGATTCAACGACAACTTGTTTTCCATAAATGTATTGATGAAACTTTTCACATGCAAAAACAATAGCCAGCATTTCTTTTTCGATTTGTGCATATCTTTGTTGTGTGTCTGTGAGTGTGCGTGAAGCATATTCAACTGGTCGCCCATTTTGCATGAGCACGGCGCCAAGCGCAGTACTACTTGCATCTACAGATAATAAAACTGGGCTACAAACGTCATACAATGCCAAAACTGGTGCATTACATATTAAATCTTTTAATTTGTTAAATGCTTTCTTATGGCCAACTTCCCAGGTCCACAAAATATCTTTTTTTAACAATCTTGTTAGTGGAAATGTCTGTTCGGAATAATGAGGTATAAATTTAGAAAGATAATTTGTTGTACCCAGAAACCGTTCTAAGCTCTTTCTATCCACAGGTTCTGGCATTTCTTTTATTGCTCTTACTTTCTCAAAATCTACCTTCATTCCATCAAGTTCATATTCACCACCTGTAACGCGTAGTAAGGCTCGGAAGAGTTAAATGTCAAACTTTGTTTACTTTCCTTTTACTATTATTTTCTTTGTGTTTTTAAAGGGGAAGATGTTGTGGGTATATGTTTGTAATGTGTAGTAAGTAATGTTCACCTACCAACATTAGATAATAAAGTAGTTGCCATCTTGATCGCGGTGTTTCAATACGTTACACCAGTAGCTGAAGGCTTCACACTTCCTGTACATTACAAAAACGTCAGCAATAGAAATTAACGAAAATATAACAAAATACGATTAATACTATGAGTGTGTGAGTGAGTGTGTGGTGTATGTGTGCGTCTTTATATATATTTTTTATTTATTTATTAAAACTATATGCACAAACTTTGCACAATGGCGGACTTAATGCCTTAGGCATTTTCTACCTTAAGGTGATGCATAGACAAAACATGGTAGGTGCAAATAAACTAAAAAGAGAAAAATATATGATAAATACATACATACAAAATATAAACAGTAGGGAGAGATAAATAATTATAGATAGAGAATAACAATAAATTACATGTGGGATGAATCTGCCAATTTCTTGCATAAGTATTTCCGAGCTTTAACTTTAAATGTGTACCGACTGGTCAATGTTCTGATATTCTGAGGAAGATCATTCCAAAAGCAAACCGCCTGGACAAGAAATGAAGACTTAAGAAAACCAGTGCGGTCAGAAGGACATCGTAGAAGACAACTATTGGAAGAACAAAGATTCTTATTCTGCGCAGAGCATAAATATTGAAAATGAAAAGTAAGATAAGAAGGAGAACAGGGTTTGTGTAGATAGTATAATACATATATTCTATTAAAAAACCTCCCAGTCTAATTTGGTTTCGATAATAAATGTTCGAACAAACCTACTTACAGAATGTGAGTGCAGCCGTCGAAACTCTTCGAGGATATCCACTGTAGATGTGTCTCGGCGCTTGTCTCAATTTCACTGTCTTGCATGTACACTTATAGTTGAGCCAAATTCGATAAAGAATAGAGATAAACAAACCGTTGCCAGGCAACGAGTAGTTTACGCCTAAAGGACAGATGTTAACAACCTTTTCTACATAGATGATTTTCATAAAAGTAATAATTCTACTTCCAACTAATCTAAACAGTTTATTTATGTTTAGATATTTATGATTTGCATTGAACGCTTAACCGATTTTGAATGAAATATGATACACATGCAAGCTAATTTCCTAATAGGATACGTTTTTTGATACATACATATTATAATTAGTCCATACTTAAAAGTATTACAATGTGTTATGTAGTTGATTTGAAAGTAATTAAAATACGCAAAATTGTATTGACAAATGCCTTAACTTTATTCAATGGTTGAATTCCACAAAATGTGTTTAATACCTGGATTTCATCCATCTTTCTTTTTCTGTAGGGCTGTCACGTAAAATTAATTTCGACTTTTTAATGGTTTTTCGAAATACCAAGTTATTATGCATGTTATTTTAGTGATTCTATTGAAATATACTGCAATAGGAATTGTTAATAAATAGCTAGCATGTAAAAGTCGATGATCATGTAAATAACAAGAGATTTGTAAAACGTGAGTTGTGATAACCCTAAATTGGTTTGATTACGTCTATTCTTTATGGAGCTAGGCGATGGTATAGTGCTTTGTTTTTAACACACACAGTGCTTTGTTTTGCACACTTAGTATTTGTTTATTTCAATTGTGCACAAGATTTTGCTACCATGATTTTGCAAGTAATATAGTATTGTATAATGTAAAAGCACCTTTTCAAGTTTGTGAATGTGAGGCACCATGGACTATGGTTTGTTTTTTTATATATATATATATAACTTGTTTGACATTACGAGCATGGCAGTTGAGAGTTTGTCATGCTCACTCAAATGTCTTGCTGAAGGTGGCGCGTGTTGTTGGGTCATTTGGTTCCCTTCAAAATGGTTGAGCTAAGTGGGGCTGATGCGTGTGTTAGGATAGCAGAGTGTGGGTAATTAAATAATATTAAAGCAAAACATTATAGGAGAAACATTATGTACATAGTTACTTATAACATTACTTACTGGACATATTTAGAATCATCAGCAATATCAGCAATATAAATTATATAAGACCAGGCACATAAGAATTATGTGCCTATAACGAATATTCAGAATACTTAACTGGTAGTGTACTCGGTCCGACGGCTCGATGAAAAACTGTCTACTAAGGGACGAGTCACCGTATTTATAGGAAATGCCACTCTCAGAGTAGCATCGAGCAGTTTTTATAATTTTATAAAAGTTGATTCTACCCTCGGAATCAACTAAACTTAACCAATCCACAATACAATACTTTTATTAGAATTATGACTCGTTATACAGTATGTTAACTAACAGAGGGCGTTCCCGTTAACCCGAAATAGTATAGCATACATACATGCTAAAAAAAATATTTCCATTCGAAAACAAAATGTTTTAAATTTTTTTCCAATATGAAAATATTCAATAAAAATTTTAAATTGACATGTAAAAGAAACACACTGTACACGCGAACATGAAAGACGGCAACGTCGCAATTTATTTATACATGACGACTACTATTTTGATTTAAAACAGGAGGTTTCAAATTTATTTCCAATTAGAATTTTTTTTTATTCGGATTTTTTATGCTTATTTTTCTATGCTGATATTTTTATTTTAATCTATTAATGATATATATTAACGAGTTTAAGGGAACGCCCTCTGTTATTTAACATACTGTATATATAACACGTGCGTCATGCTCGTGAACGGGGGCCGTCAGTGGAGACTGGTCATCTCTTAGCTGCCAGTGGGCTTAATTAATTTTCTATCTTTTCATTAATTTTTATTATTATACATTGTGCTCACACGATAGAAGCAACAGAAATATGTAACGAAGACATGTAATCCATATTATGATTTTAAAAGAGTGTCCATGGAGTTTCATGCAAATTCTTCTACATAGAGATCTACGCTTTGGAACGTGCAGTTTAGCTTCATTTTTCTTGGACTGACCGACATTGACTATTCAAAAGCACCAACTGTTGGTTAATTTGAAATAAACAATTTTGATTTTGATTATAAGTGCATTAGGAAGCAATATTTTGTTATTGAATTTGCTTATATTTATTTCTAAATCAAACAACAGCGCAGCTTCCAAAATATTTCCCTGATTAGGTCACACCACCTAACTTCCATAACGCACCTTTTTGGCTCAAAACTCAATAGGTAGGTACTTCTAATAACTTTTAACCATCAATCACTAGCAAGTTAAAGTTCCAAATTGTAAACCACAATTCAAAAAGAACTTTCTTTAACGAAAATCGCTTTTCTAATATTCATTAGTTTCACAAAAGCAGTTTGAAATGCTGAAAAAATGGAGTAGTATGGAGTGGGACCCACTAGAGCTGTCTCGAGAGCGCGCCGGCAACGCTCCGTTCCTTGTAACTTTTTATGAACAGCGTAAGTGGGGGTAAAATAATTACGTGATGTTGCGATCGAATGTAATTGCGAATGTCTATTGTTGCATAGAGCAGTGGGCCACCAGTGGTATTGGCTTAAACTAACGCATTATATGTCCTTTTCAAACCCAGGTAGACACTTTTTACGGTTCCGTACCTCAAAAGGAAAAAATGGAACCCTTAAAGGATCACTTTGTTGTCCGTCTGTCTGTCTGTCAGGACCCTTTATCTCAAGAACGCGTGGGCGTATGAAGCTGAAATTCACATGAAATACTCAGGTCCATTGTCCCTTTAAACTGTGAAAATATCAAACTTCTAAGCCAAGCTAATCAAAAGATACAGCCAATTATGTCGATATTTTCAACAAATTTTCGACACTCTCAAAGGAATCAAAACCTACAGGATACTTCCCGTGAACTCAGAATCTTGAAATTTGGCATGAAGCATTGTCATATAATGCAAATATAGGAAAAATTACAAAAATCTAATTTTTTTAATTATATAATATAATAAAATTGATTTAATACATCATACATTGTAAATCGCTACGTTTGTACGGCGGAACCCTCGGTGTGCGAGTCCGACTCGCACTTGGCCGGTTTTTTATTTAAAACGTTGCTCCTATACAATATGTAAAGAAAACCCCGTCCGACCTATAGGGAATAATAAAGGTTAGGTAAACACGAGCAAATAAAATATGAAATTTTACATAATCATCATAGTAACAATACTAATGCAAAGCTCGGTAGTAGGTCATAACATCGGCTGCCGGCAGTAGTTACCACCCACCAGACAAAGTGTTGCCGCCAAGCGATTCGTCGTGTACCTGATGATGTCTGATGAAGTCGTACGGAGAACGGGTTTGAGCAGATGTGTTGCGATGTGTGCCGGGTAGGATGCGCTAAATGTTGTTGTGTCGGAAGTTTGGTCGTGGAGGGTCTCCAGATCAATCTCCTGGCGCAGCATCGTTGGTCGTGTTGTTGGGTTTAACATTGCATCACCTCGCTCAACTGCCGTTTTCCTTCCTATTCGCTCAGTTATTTTTTTGAGTAGGCTTAATAAACTAGCGCGCTTCACCATCAACGATTGCATCACCGCTTACCATCAGGCGGGATTGCGGTGAAGAACTAGTTTATAATTATAAGATACAGTAATGAATTTTAAAATAATGATTTTTTTTCCGCGAATTATTTCCAGTTCCTCGAAATGTGGTATTTTTCTAAAAAGTGACAGCACCATTTTTTACGGTATTGTTATGAGCAATGCGACCGCCTGCCGTGCCCTGCCCCCTTCGCCCGCGCATGTATTGCCTACCGCACTTGTATTAAGTTACCTCGTTTTGCGAAATAATATTTATTTTTTTAGGGGTTCTTTTTAAGTTTAGCATGGCTTTGTAGGCATTAGTAGAATCATTTATCGATACCTAACAATACCTTCACGGATCGGACAGAGTTTTCTTTACATATTGTATATTACTTCTGTATCGTGGATGCGTTTACAAACATTTAAACTCACATACACAGAGAGTCAGACCCGGAACAACTACCTGAAGGCCATACAAATATTTTTTCCACGCGGGACTTTAATTTTACCTTGTATGTTTAAATTCATCAATCACCACTTCTTTCAGAATAGTAAAGGAAGATATCTCTGCAGCGCTGTTCACCGCTGCATTGGAGGATGTCTTCAAGGTTCTGGACTGGAAAGGACTGGGCATCAACATCAATGGCGAGTACATGACACACCTTCGGTTTGCTGATGATATCGTAGTCATGGCTGAGACCGCGGAGAACCTGAGTACAATGCTCGAAGACCTCAGTAGAGCCTCCGAGCGAGTCGGTCTTAAAATGAACATGGACAAGACGAAAGTCATGTCTAATGCCCATGTTGTACCGACTCCTATAAAGATTGGAGACTCTGTTCTCGAAGTTGTTGACAGTTACGTGTACCTGGGACAAACTATCCAGTTAGGAAGTTCCAACTTCGAGAAAGAGGTCAATCGTCGAATCCAACTCGGCTGGGCTGCTTTCGGGAAGCTACGTAAAATCTTCTCGTCCGAAATACCGCAGTGTCTCAAGACAAAAGTCTTCGACTAGTGTGTGTTGCCAGTGATGACTTATGGAATTGAGACGTGGTCGCTAACAATGGGCCTTATAAGAAGGCTCAAAGTCACTCAAAGGGTAATGGAGAGGGCTATGCTTGGGCTGGCTGGTTGGCTTGCTAACCGACATAACCCGAAAAATTGCAACACTAAAGTGGCAGTGGGCTGGACACATTGCGCGTAGAACCGATGCCCGATGAGGCCGACGGGCTCTCGAGTGGCGACCACGCACCGGAAGACGTAGCGTGGGTAGGCCCCCGACAAGGTGGACCGACGACCTGGTGAAGGTCGCGGGAAACCGCTGGATGCGGGAGGCGCAGGACCGGTCGTCGTGGATAACCTTGGGGGACGCCTATGTCCAGCAGTGGACGCCTTTCGGCTGAAATGATGATGATGATGATGATGAAAGGAAGATATCGCGAGGTAAGCATGGAGAATAATAAAATATCGAAGAGATATCATATCTACCTACCCACTTTGGCACCGAGAAGTGGATAACGACCCAATACCGATCACAGGGGCTCTGTGAGAGGGAGCAGAGAACCAGGACACCTGTCTGTCGGAACTGTCGTTCTTTGAGAACCAGGCAGGAGTGGAATCATTATATATGTACCCCACACTGTTTGTACTTGGTATGGTGGGGTATAATGAGCTCAGGGTTCGCCGAGAGTTCAGTCTTGCTGCATATGTAGTTAAGTTATTGCGTAGCGTAGCACATAACCCAGGAAGGCTACTTCAGCTAGAGCTTCAAGTGCCGGACCGGTACGTGTGGAGGCGGCAACGCCCGCAACTGCTAAATGTGCCCGTAGCCAGAACCAACGTACTGGCGAAAGCACCCCTCACCCATGCAATCCGTATGGTGAACGAAATCCATGAAAGACTGGACATATTTTCGTGTTCTTTGAGTGAACTCGCAAGAGTTTTATTAAATACTAGCTTTCCGTACGCGGCTTCGCCCGCGTGGAGTTCGGTTATGTCGCGCTTTTTAGATTTTCCTCGGGAATATCAAATTTTTCCGGGATAAAAGATAGCCTATGTTCTTTCTCAGGGTCTAAAGATTGTCTGTGACAAATTTTATCAAAATCGGTTGAGAGGTTTAAGCGGGAAAGCGTAACAGACAGACAGACGGACAGACAGACAGAGTTACTTTCGCATTTATATATTACTAGCTTTCCGCCCGCGGCTTCGCCCGCGTGGAGTTCGGTTATATCGCGCTTTTTAGATTTCCCTCGGGAATATCAAATTTTTCCGGGATAAAAGGTAGCCTATGTTCTTTCTCAGGGTCTAAAGATTGTCTGTGCCAAATTTCATTAAAATTGGTTGAGAGGTTTAAGCGGGAAAGCGTAACAGACAGACAGACAGACAGACCGACAGACAGACAGACAGAGTTACTTTCGCATTTATAATATTAAGTATGGATTTGGATTATGAGTGATATTTAAGAATTAGTGTATATTTAAGGATTAGTGGATAACTGCACTGTCGCATTAGGGTAAGACCTGTAAGGACAGTTGTAAAAGTGATAAATAAATAAATATTTGCTAAATGAAATAGAGTACCGTAAAGTGGGGCTAACTGGAACTGATTGGAGCACTTTATTTCTTAAATGTATGTTTACGAAAAAGCTACTGAATTAGTACGCCTGAATTTTTTTTTTCGGTACTTTTATAAATTTCTCATAATTATCTGTTTTTAATATACGGCTCCTGTTATTAGATCTAAATATATATTTTTTTGTAATTTCCGTGTATTATCGCAGCAATGGGGCTAATTGGTATCTTAATACGTTGCATTGTTTTTTTTTATATATTTTTGAGCTATATTTAAAAGGAAAGTCTAAACGATATCTGAAAATTTCCTTAAGAAATACAAAAGAGCAAATAGGAGATCTTAAATGCGCAGGAAATACACTATTTCATAGACTACCTACTTTACTTCGTACATATTTCTCTAGATTTTTAGTTCCTGGCAAAAGTTTTACTACCTCGAAAGACCACCAAAATTTAAAGTTTTGTTAAAAAATAAAATTCACAACGTTTGCCACCGATATTCTTAATTTTTTTTCTGTGAAATGGTCATTGAATGGTCGATGTCTCTCTAGGTGATGTAATATACTTTCTTCTACCAATAGATAAAAAAATATAATTGATCAAAACTTTTATTTCGCCAGTTTCAAATAACCCCGCGATTTCCAATTAGCCCTACTTTATGGTACTCTTTATTCTTCTTCTTTTTCAGCCTATAGAGGTCCACTGCTGGACGAAGGCCTCTCCCAAGGCTTTCCACGATAATTGGTCTTGTGCTGCCCGCATCCAGCGGCTTCCCGTGAACGTTACCAGGGGACCTAATCTGCTGTTACAATAATGTCAAAATGGTCGCTCAGTGATCTCATAATGATCAATTTTGAGAAGTTTCGTAATCTACTAACAAAATGACGTCATTATGACTTTCCAGTGGCCAATCACTGACACTCCACTCCATATTAATAAATGTTCAAATTGAGTAGTATTTTTTAGAAAATCATTTCTATCAACGGATTTTATAATAATGGCAATACAGCAATGTCATTCTATCCCCATTCCATTACGAGACGACTGAGGTAATTGATCGAACATTATGAATTTTGCAGATTACGAAATTTTAAGTACAATAACAATGATTTAGCAATGGAATCGTGTTGGAACGACAAATTTATAAAAATAGTAGACTAGGGCCCTAAGTCATCATTTTACCTTGTTGGGGGCCTCCAGAACCTTACTACCCCATCGGCCATCGGTTCTACGAGCAATGTGTCCCGCCCACTGCCACATTTTTAGCACACAATTTTAGCGATTCGAAGAGCTACAGGGGTGACTTTCGTTCTTCTGTTCTCTTTATTATTATTTATTTATTATGGCACTCCAACGATTAATTCACATAAATATAAATAGAAATTAGTCTTAAATATAAAGTACTTCAGTGAATTTATCAATTATAGGTGTGCACAGCACTTACACATGTAGGTAGTTAGCCCAAGTTTGACAAGTAATTTAAGCGTTTAATATAAATAAGAATAAAATCAAATAGATAATTCGAGACTATTTACAGAACATAAATATGAAGACTTTACAAAGGGTGACACAATAGGCGGTACCACAATACCCGCATTAAAACGGGTCAATCAATGAAAATCTTTCTATTATAAGCAAAATTTTCGCACAACGAAATCAGAAGTTGATTCAACGGACAATTAGCAAAAACCGTTTGGGCTAAAACAAACCAACGTTTGTGATTAATCACTGTTTACCTGCTAACGATGTTCGGGCCATGATTTTAGAGTTTAGGCGAAGTTAATCGCCAGTTAACTTTAAATCATAATTAAAAGGCAATTAGGGCAGCGTACCGCGGGAAATTATTTATCCTACCTAACCTTTGCACCCTTTGTCTAATCGAGCATAGATCGCTTAGATTACTGGACACTCGGTTTTAAGTTATTCTATTAAATTATTAAAATTACTAGCTTTCCGCCCGCGGCTTCGCCCGCGTAGAATTCAGTTGTAACGCGTTTTTTAGATTCCTCATTTTCGGGGATTAACTATCCTATTATTTAGCTTCTAAGTTTACATGTGCATATTCGTTTGCAATATATTACCGTGTTTTAAATGACACACAGCGCCATCTATCACCGAACTGGTATGAAGTTAACAATATTTTTTGTTTTCCCTCGGGAATATCTAATTTTTCCGGGTTAAAAAGTACCCTCTTATTTAATCCGGATTTCTAACTTTACGTCTGCAAAATTTCAAAGCAAGCGGTTCAGTATTTACGGCGTGAAAGCGGAACAAACAAACAAAGTCACTTTATGATTTATAGTATTAGCAACATTGATAAAATATTAAACAGATACGATATATTCTAACAAACCGACCAAAAAAAATGTGCCGAACACAGCAGCAGCACACATGCATATTTTTATTCGGCATACATTGGTACAGTGTGAGTGAGATGGGGCGCAATCTAAAGCATAGAGAAGAAAAAGATGGCTAGTGTTTGTCGTTTGCGCTGTTAGTGTTTGTTGTTTGTTTTTACGAGTGTATCGAAAGTGACTAAAGCGAGATACAGGACTTACTTCCTTTTGTACGTTACCTTAGTTTAATATTTTATCAATGATTAGTAAGGATATAAGCTAACATTTAAATTTTCGTATGACTACATGAGAATTGCATGACTTAATTACCCCATCTCCGTTCCATCATCGGTCGACCTGTCGTACGGCGAGTTGAGCCCCTTAAGTTTATGACACCTCTACGACTCAAACGAAGCTTTTCACCTCATCTTTTATATCGCGTAGGTACATCGAGGGACTGGAACAATTTGCCAGCGGCGGTGTTTCCGTCTGACCACAATTTAAGTGTCTTCAAGAATTGAGTGAATAGGCTCTTAATAAACTAGCGCGCTTTAACATCAACGATTGCATCACTGCTTACCATCAGGCGGGATTGCGATATGCACTAGTTTATAATTATAAAAAAAGGAGAAAATACCAACAAAATCATACAACATTAAAACTCTTCCGCATCGCTATCACTTGGGATTTGTAACCATAAAAGTGAAAAGTTAAGTAAGGTAACTTGCTTAGTTGTTTACTTGTTAGCTTGTTAAGGGAGGTTGCTTCGAGCAAGCTGTCATTAGTATCAATCCCGAGCATTAGTTGAAATGGCAGCACACTTTGCCTAATTTTCCACAGTAGAGATGGTAACAGAATTTCACTGCAGTGACGATGCCATACTTTATCCAAGATTTCACCAACGGGTCACGTGAAGAAAATAATTATTACTCAAAAATTATATTGTGGGCAGATACCCTTTATCATCAGAATCAGCCAAGTCTTCCATAAATTGTAATGTGGTAGATATCAAGATAGAATCACTAAAGTCACAGTCGAAAGTCATTTAATCTCACAAAATATCTTCCTTGCAGAAATTCACTAAAATCCATTCACCAGTAATTCGAAAATCACTTAGTCTATCACTTTAATCAGTTTTAAAACAATAGGACACAAGATTACTCGGAACAATAGCGATTCGTCTCATACGTGGTCCGCTTGCCGTTGACGTTCCAACCAAAAGTGACATTCAACATGGCCGCGTTGACCATCGACGCTCCGCCAGACTGACAGTTGTAAAATCTCGTTCCGATGTATTTCTTAAAAGAGGCGCGCCAGCGGCGCGCCGTCAAATAAATGAATAATAATAATAATAATTATTATTTATTAAACCAAAAAGTCCAGACGTCCAGCAGAATGAGTAGTTGTTCTATTGTTGAAGTGTTCTGGCCAGATAAAAAAGTCTTTGCGTCTTTGCAGTGCGTGTTTCCGATATAATAATTGGTTTTACAGGACCTTGTAAGGTAAGTGTAGTGTAGTAGTGTATTAAGTGTTTTTACCAGGTCTCTTGGATTCATTATAGCGTTTTATGTTTCCAAGAATTTCTTCATTATGCAATACAGTTGAAAGTTCAACAATGATTGGGTTTGATCCGTCTTTTGATTTTGTCCTGTAAATATCCCTTACCCAATTTTGATTAGTTTGGACGTTGATAGTTTGTCCAAGACGCTTCATTAAGGTACATAAATCCCGTTTAGTTTCACCAGCGTTCTTTGGTTTATTGCGAATTTCTATGCCCGTCGATCGAGACTTACGTTCGAGATATTGGATTTTTTCTTCAAGAGAATCGATAGTCATTTTATCCACTCGCCTCTCAGACTCAAGCTTCTCAATTATGATGTTGTCAATTCCAAAGTTTAGAATGGACCTATGGAGAAGAACTGTCTAGAAATTCCACTAATACCGCCAAGCGATTCGTCGTGTTCCGGCATGATGTCTAGTGAAGCCGTACAGAGGACGGGACTGAGCAGTTGTGTTGCGATGTGTGTCGGGTACGATGCATCAAATGTCGTTGTCGTGTTGTTGAGTTTAACATTGCATCACCTTTTTTTTTTCTCGCTGTGGTAATGCATTTACGCACCGTACCCCGAAGGGCGTGTGTGGGACTCGCCCAGCCGAAGCCGGGAATACCCACTAAACCCACAGCGGCACAACCACATCGCCTGAGTGGCGGGGTCATGAGAAATGGCAGAGCCTGTCTACCAATCCCCCGCCGGCGATTCCCGCCAAAAGGCGGGCCCACAATGGTCCCCCCATAAGGAGGGGCCGGACTGGGTAAGTCTTCTAGTGCGAGAAGACGCAGCAACTAAGGGTTTTTTAGCGAGGTGTCCTTCCTCTTAGCCCCACTCGATTGCCCGGAGGCGAACGGGGCCCCCAGCTCCTCTCAATGAGGAGACCGGGTTGCCCGACGGTGACCCGAAGTTCGGGTCACGTCAGCCACCTGGAGTGGTGGCCGACCCACCGCACATGTGACCGCCGAAGCGGTCCCCACTTCTGGTTTTGGTCCGCGCCGGTAAACCGGTAACCCCCATATCTGGGGGCCGTTCCCCTATCCGCCACCTGGGGACGCGTCCGATGGCAGGCCAGAAACTGCGCACGGATCACATGCATCACCTGACTCAACTGCCGTTGCCGTAGTTTTTTGAGTGAATAGGCTTAATAAACTTGCGCGCTTTACCATCAACAATTGCATCACTGCTGTCAAAGACTAGTTTATAATTTATTTAAAAAAAATCGTTAAAAAAAAATAGAAGCAGACTTCAAAAAAACACTTAAAAGGAAAAAATAATTTAAGTTTTGTCATGGCTCTAGAAGTCGGTGGCGAGCTAAACAACAGAAACCTCAAGACACCTTTTTTGTAAAAAGTTTTTATTTCTTGCTTTTCAGTGCCTTAGTCGTAATTCGAAAATTACTTTTTTTTCACCTCATAACAATAGTGGCAGCCATAACTCACGTTAGTATAAGTTCTCATCAATACGAAAAAAAACCCGATCTCAAAAACTATTGAACCGATTTTAATAAAATTTATAGTATTTCGTAAGTTGAACAGTACATAGTACAACAAAAAAAGAATTAGGAAATATGCGCGTACAAACATAAAAGCATACATACACTTGAAATTTGGCTTACATACGTACGGGTCAAATTGATAACCTCCTTTTTAGGGTTCCGTAGCCAAATGGCAAAAAACGGAACCCTTAGGCCGCTGCCTCGAATCTTGCGGGCAGCGGGGCGGCGGCGGCGGCGGCGGTGAGTGATCGGCAGGATCTTATGCGTAAAATTAAACTGACCGGTTCTCGAGAACAGCGGCGCAGCAGCGGGGCGGTGGCGGGTAGCGAGCGGTGTACTTCTCCCACTCGAATCTTGCGGGCAGCGAGCGGTAATAAATATTCGAGGCAGCGGCCTTATAGATTCGTCATGTCTGTCTGTCCGTCTGTCTTAAACTATAAGAGCTACTGTTGAAACTTGGTAGGTAGATGTATTTTGTGAACCGCATTAAGATTTTGATTCAAAAACATAAAAATAATTAATATTGGGGGCTCCCCATACTTAACTCATTTTTTTTTTCTTCAAACACATACGTGTGGGGTATCTATGGATAGGTTTTAAAAAATGGTATCGAGGTTTCTAAAATATTTATTTTTCCAAACACACACACACACCGAATAGTTTACGTGACAGACGCTTCCAAAGTGGAAAAAGTTGGAAACCCTACCTTTAACTTCTAAAATAAGAAAATTTAAAATCTGAAAAAAACATATGATGTACCTACATTCCTATGAAAACTACCAACGAAAATTGTTTTGAACGAGATCTAGTAAGCTAGTCATAAATAAATAAATAATGTGAAACATACAGAAAGACTTTGAAAGTATTGGAAATATCTGATAATCAGATAATAAAACTGTTACAGAAGTATGAGTTTTCCCAATATTTTCGAAGTCACAGCTACTCATTTTATTAACATACTTATAGAAAGTTCACAATACAAAGTTGCTGCTATCCCAAGGCATATTAGAAAAGTCGCAAAGTTTCTCTTGTTGGAAATCTGTGGAAAATTGGCCACGTCGAACTTCAACCCGACGAGTGTGGCATACGAATTTTGTTCAAAGTGTAATACTGGTCACGTGGAGCCAGCTAAGTTCTTAATTAAAAAAAAAGAGGAAAGAAACAAGTATTGTTTTATTTTTGGGATACATTTAGGACATATGTACAAACAGTAAAAATTTACCAATTAAAAATAACAGAATTACATTAAAACATTTTTTGTTTATAAGTTATAAACTAACGTTTGACCGCAATCCCGCCTGATGGTAAGCAGTGACATAATCATTGATGGTAAAGCGCACTAGTTTATTAAGAGCCTCTAGCCTTGAAGACACTCAAATTGTAGTCCGACGGAAACACCGCTGCTGGCGGTTTCAGTCCCTCGATGTAAAACAATTACATGTAGTAGCAGTCGTTACGGGTTGTTGGAGCCCTCAAAAGTACAACAATTGGTCTAACTGCAATGCTTCGATACCGCCTTCGAGTTGTAGAGTTCAGACGGTGTGAAGCGATCACGGAAAACGTCGAAGTTTAGCTAAAAATCAGCAGTTAGACTGGTAAAGCGGACTCCAGACTCCAAAGCTGAAAAGGCTTCGAATGCGACTGGGATTAACGCTGAGATGATGATGAAAACATCATCCACTACCTTTTCCTATGCCAGGGTCAGCTTCCAGTCTTACTTGATTCAGCTGAATACTAGTATGTTATGGAGCGATCTGACCTTCACGACCTAGTAACTGGGTTATATGATACCCCTTGGTAAGACTGGAGGTCAGACTTTCGGACTTCTAACGACCCGTAAGGACTGTCAAAAACCTACGAATGACAGCCAGGACCAAAGGCTTTTTTTTGTTTTGGATGGGAAATCATCAAATCACCTCTTCCGCTCTGGTGGAGCGGAAGGGCGTGTCAGACTTTTACTGACTGAAACACACCCGTGTTCCTTCACTTGCCTGTGCGACGGTCAGGGCCACGGTTTATTTTTTAACCAACCCGCAACCCTGGCCCAAACCAAAGGCTTAACGTGCTCTCCGAAGCGTAGAGAGGATCTCAATATGTAAAGATGGTCAACTTATCTATAGTATAACCGTGGCAAGCGTAGCTTAACCTGATCGATCGACTTTTGCGGCGTTATTATTTAGAAACTAGCCCCTTATTTACAATAAAACAAAAAAAAATGTAAATATATATGGACAAATCACACAGATTGAGCTAGCCCCAAAGTAAGTTCGAGACTTGTGTTATGGGATACTAACTCAACGATACTATATTTATAATAGATACATATACAGATAAACATCCAAGACCCAGGCCAATTAGGAAAAGATCGTTTTCCATCATGACTTGGCCGGGGATCGAACCCGGGGCCTCCACGTCGCAGGCAGGCGTGTTAACCGCTGCGAAAAGTCCGTATCTGTTTGTTTATTATACGTAATCATATGAATAATGTACTAGTGCGGTATTTAAAAAAAAATACTGCTGGTATTCTCATCAATCAATCAACTCAACTTATCGTAGTTCATCATCTAAGCCTCAAGTTTAAGCTTTAAGTTCTTCTATCTGGGGTTCGTTCTACATTACTCTTGCCGATACGCGGTCTACACTCTTTCATAGGACTTGTCAGACAGATCATCAGGCCTAATTCTATTTAAAAAACCGTGTCGAACAATATTTTATGCACTAAATAAGCGTGACCTAAATAAAAGTAGGTAGCACAGCTCCGGCAAATATTTGAACCTCAAACTTTTCTTGTATTGGATTGGAACTACGCTGTTTTATTTAGCGTGTTCGAACTTAGTGGGCCTCCCAATAAACACCCTATTAAAAATTTCGATGCCGGTGGAAGTCTGAAAAGCGGAACGATGCTAACTACCTAACTTGGGTTGGTAAGTACTAAGTTAAGGTTAATCTTACAAATCTAGAATTCATATTCTGACAAACAACGCACGGACCACTGGGTGTAAAAAAAGCAAGAAATTTTGCACAAAAGTTACTTGTATAACTATGTTTAGTACCACATGAGAAGGTTCAGTAAATGCAACCCATAAAGGGGCTAAATAGGGGGTTAGTTTGGAACTTTTCGATTTTCACACAAAGAAACTTTGCGGGGATGGCGTTCCGAAATTCGAATTTGTTCCGCGTGTGTTTTGTTTTCCATTTTGTAGTTTACTTAATTTTGGGCGTTTTTGTTTTAGAAATTGCCTTTACGGCCTGTATCGCATTCATACATTATTAGGATCGATATTATCCCCAATTCGCAATTTCTATTCACGCCACCCCATTCTAACTGGCTACACATGATTATTTGTCATGTGTCAACCGCGGGGTTTCTGATTTCGGCCAATGGCAAAGCGCGATTGGTCCGAAGTCCGAAGTGGACCCGCGACCGTCCTTTTAGACCCCGTCTTCAAGCGACTGGAACCAACTTGAAACCCATAAGGAAGCAGAGCATTTCAAAACTTTTTCTATCTTCGTATACTCATTCTGCTACACGGCCTTTAGGCTAAAGAGGGACTCATGACTAAATTAATAGTAATACGGGTAGATCAAAGATTAGGTTACGCTTGCAGCAGGTAATTCGTGAATGGGTGATCATCCAGATTTCAGTACAGAAAGTACATTAAGGTGCTGGTTTCAGCTGTCATTTCTAGATATCTTTGATATTCGTTACGGGTTGTTACACCGACCCGAAGATTGCGGCCTCTGTGATTCGTACCCACTAAAAGGAGGCGTGTTTCCCAGGAGTGGAAGTATTATAAGCTGATTATGTATGACAAGGGGTATCGTAATAAAGTGTATTCTATATTGTGATACATAGTAACTGGATTGTAGAGATCAAAAAGGCAGTCGCTCCATATAAAATAATTAATCAGATGCATCTGCAGGGTAATTGTTGCGTGTCCTTTATAACAATATTTTCAGGTCACTGTTCCGCCTCCCTCGATGTTGTAGTGCATCTGGGGGCCTAGACAAAATCCTTTTTCTGTAAGCGTTAACGTCAACGCAAAAGTCAAAATGTATGGAGTTGACGTTTGCTTACCAGAGGTCACGTGACTGCTGCTAAATTGGTAGACAAGTCACTATTTGTTATGCGGAAAGGAACATCGAAGCGAGCGTGACAGATACAAGTCATATTTGTTCATCAAAATGGTAGACAAAAGCCACTTTTGACAAACGCATATGATATTTTAACGTTTCCGCGGCACGTCACATTAGCGGGAGCTAGGACGCTCACGTTAACCTTATAAATAGTAATTTTTGTTGGTAATTTCATCCAAATTAATTAGTAAAAATGCATACTTTGAGACTATTATGGGCGGCTAATAATGAAGCAGCTTTGTGAAGGCGTCAAAGAAGATGAAATCGCCGTAACATGGAGCAAATTGTTGAGATGTCGGAATTGGAATTTATTCATCGTTTTAGGCTGAATAAACAAAGTTTTTGGCGTCTTTGTGATGATCTTCGGCGTTTAATATCACCGCAAATTAGTGTTCAAATCAAGGTAAGTTCAGTAAGTTGTGTGCTTACTTCCAACCTAAGATAAAAGTGCCCTAATTGTCTTTCTCAATTAATTCATCATATTTTAGGTTTTGTGTACATTGGCTACGGCTTCATATCAAAGTCCAAAGAACAGTTACCTATCAGGTGTATACGCCAAGTTGTTGAAGCATTGTGCCATCCTGCTATTGTAAATAAATGGATTGTGTTTCCAAGGTCGCAAGTACAACGAGCCCAAATAAGACTTGAGTAAGTTAATGTATGATAACTAATAATTTTTATTAGTAACATATTCCTAAGTAATTCATATGAAACAATATACCTTCTTTAATGACAATAGGTACTTAGAAAATGGAATATATACACACTTCCAAGTAGTAGTAATAAATCTGTCTACCATTATAAACAAAACATTATTATATTTCCAAAACAACAGGTTTCAGAGGCGGTTTAGACTCCCAGGTATAGTTGGATGCATAGAATATACTCATGTGGCGATTGTCAAACATCAGAAGAAGAGCGTTTATTTTTTAATCGGAAAGGTTACCATTGATTCGATTAACGTTGATTCATTGAATGTACAATTGGTAAGTATACATGTGTTTGTGGTTAAACTATCTATAATATTATTATTGCTATAAATACTTATAGAAACATATTTTATAGGATTATTATGTCATGTTCCATATATCTTTTTCCTTTTTCTACAGGTGTGCGATAGTAATTTAAAAATTATTAATTTCAATTTGAAGTTTGGTGGAGCCAACCATGACTCGTTCATAGGGGCATCTAGTAGAATGTAAAGTTTTATGCAAGAATTGCACCAAAATGGTTATTAGGTAGGTTAACTATTTTTTATATTATTTATATTTGAGCACATTGGTGTACCCTGCCCTACATTTGTATCTTAATGACTGATATTTGTGTTATTTAAAACACCCATTTTATTTCCAAAACAATCATGTAACAAATAATTAGTTGTATAGCCAATAATTATTACATAATACTGCTAACATTTATTACATAATACTGCTAATATTTATTTATATATTTTTAGGTGATTCTGGATATCCTCAGTGGCCTTGGCTGATGATTTGCAGTTCCTGACTCGCACGAAGTCTAGATTCCATCTAAAATAAAATGTATTGATTACTCATCGCAATAGGAATAATTGATCTGTTAACAATATTAATATTCAATGATTTCAAATATAACAATTTAATCACAATCCTTACATTAACTTAAGTATTATTTAAAGCCGTTCACTTGCTTTCTTTGTGATAAAACACTATTCAATTACTTTCAACGCACACAACACTTTTTATTAAAAGGTTGGCTTAAAGGTCTAGTAACCAAGCTAAAAACTTATAAAAAAAAATTGCACGTCTGCGTTTGACAGTGAGAAAACAAACGCACTAGTGTCACTCCGACATTTGCTACATACTATTCCATAGACTAATTATAGAATGTTTCGGTTAACACTGCGGAATGGGCGTTCGGCGTTTCATATGTCACTTGTCTACCATTTTCAACACGCTAACGTTAACTCCATAACGCGATAGGAAAACGTTTGAACGGAAAACGCTTGGATTTTGTCTAGGCCCCCTGGCATGTTTGCCGACGCGAGCGTTGACGGCTGTCACGCGTTGATGAGGAAGAAAGTGGCGTCGGTTGTAAGGCGGGTTGGGGGGAGTCGAAACGGTGCCCTTAAATGGATAGGAGATAGAACTGACACTGTTCTTCTGAAGAGGTTCACTGAACTTCATGTTCGGGGGTTTGATAAGCCCTTTTTGTAATTCCTAGCGATGTGCACATTCAATTAATTATTTTTTATTATGAATTTTTTTGTCTGAAAATAAACGATTTTTATTTATTTTTTTATTTAATTGTGTAACACACTATCAGTAGCAACGGGTCTTATTTTGACAGTTCAACAACATTCATTGCATTACTTACGTTTTAGAGCAGACATATTTTCGAACACATGGAGCAATGGATTGGCAATTTGCTTCGAAATGATTCCAACTAATAGGAATGGCGCGTTACGTAATTAGGGTACTGGGCCGATCAAAAGTCGGCCCCAAAATAGTTTGGAATTTCGGAATTTACACTTTTTCGACGTTTATTTTCGCAATATATATGAAATAATATGATAAATTAAGACGAAGAAATTACTGTTCTCTCATTGGTCAATTGTAAATGATATTCTTTAGCGTAGCAACAATTGTAATGTCACATAATATTACTTAAGCTAGGGTTTGGTATGAATAAATAACAATTACTTCTACTCGCCTATCAGTGAACCTTTAATCCACAACAATCATAACCAATCTATATCTATACTAATATATAAAGCTGAAGTGTTTGTTTGTTTGTTTGTGCGCGCAAATCTCAGGAACTACTGGTCCGATTTCTTTTTGCTTTGGATAGCCTATTCATCCAGGAAGGCTTTAGGCTATATAACATCCAGCTATGACCAATAGGAGCAGAGCAGTAATAAAAAATGTTGAGAAAACGGGAGCTAACGCAGGCAATAGGAGCGGAGCATATCGAAATCTACGCGGGTGAAACCGCGTGGCGCAGCTAGTACTATTATATAAAGCTGAAGAGTTTGTTTGTTTGTTCCCGCTAATCTCGGAAACTACTAGTCCGATTTGAAAAATTCTTTTTGCGTTGGATAGCCCATTAATCCAGGAAGGCTTAAGGCTATATAATATCACGCTGCGACTAATAGGAGCGGAGCATAATTAATTCCACGCGAACAAAGTCTCTGGCGGCTGCTAGAATAATATATGTATGTTCAGGACTCTGTTTCGGCTCCCTCGAGTGCATCTGGTATGTTTGCGGACGCCAGCGTAGATGACTTCTATGCAATTATGCGTAAAAATGTCGCGTCGGTGGTGCAACGAGTACGGAGAGCGCGAATAGCGTTCTGAGGATGATTAGCGACAGAAAAGATACCGTTCTGCTCAGTAGGTTCACTGAACTTCATGTGTTGCGAGACCGATGAGCATACTGTGCAGGGGTGGAGTGTTTTAATTGTCGGTGTAGGTCTGAATTGGTTAGGTTCTAACTCAGTGGATCTCTGTTATCTTGTAAAATTAAAATATAGTATAAAAAACTAAAAAAAAACATGCTTTTTAAGAATATGAAACTAAAAAGTTAAAAGTAATTTAAAAATTTAATTTATGACAATAGTATACAAACAATACTAGGCGTAGAGTAGCCAGCCTTTCGGTGTTCTATAGGATGCATTTCGGGGAGTGTGCGAGGGAATTGCATGATTTAATTCCCCCATCTCCGTTCCACCAGCGGACGACCTGTCGTACGGCTGGTTTCCACCCTTACGTTGTTAACACCACTACGATCCGGACGAAGCGTTTCGTCTCCTCCTTTATACCGCGTACATTAAGGGACTGGAATAGTTTGCCAGCGGCGGTGTTTCCGTCGGACTACAATTTGAGTGTCTTCAAGGCTAGAGTGAATAGGCTCTTAATAAACTAGTGCGCTTTACCATCAACGATTGCGTCACTGCTCATCAGGCAGGATTGCGGTCAAGCGCTAGTTTATAATACGTTAAAAAAAAAAATACTAGTATAAATGAGAAAAAAGCGTGAGGCGCTTTGTGCCATCATTTTTGTATATTAAGCGCCTCACACATTCTCTCACTTATACTAGTGTTATTGTTGAAAATAAATATAATCGGCGAACACATTTTTGTCAAATAATTGCGACTAGTTGGGATCGTTGGGATCGCAGTTGAATGTTACACATTTTTGTCAAATACCGCGACTAGTTGGGATCGTTGGGATCGCAGTTGGACGTTACATCGCCTTTTTGTCAAATACTTGCGTGACTAGGCTGGGATCGTGTTGGGATCGCAGTTGAATGTTACAAATGTTTTTGTCAAATAATTTTGCGACTAGCTGGGGATCGTTGGGATCGCAGTTGAATGTTGCTACATTTTTGTCAAATAATTGCGACCTTGCTGGGGATCAAGTTGGGATCGCAGCTGAATGTTACACGTTTTTGCCAAATACTTGCGACTAGTTGGGACGTTGGGATCGCAGTTGAATGTTGCTACTTACTTTTTATCAAATGATTAGACTATTTTTATTGTGGGTATAAACTAGTGCTTAACTGCAATCCTGCCTGATGGTAAGCAGTGATGCAATTGTTGATGGTATAGCGCAATAGTTTATTGTTTATTCACTCAATAAAACTGAGTGAAATAGAAAAAGGAAGACGGCAGTTGAGCGAGGTGATGCAATGTTTAACCCAACAACACTACCAACGATGCTGGCCCAGAGGGTGATTGGATCTGAGACAAATGCCCATGACCAAACTCCCAACAACAAATATTAGCAATATCGCGCCCGGCACACATCGCAACACAACTGCTCAGACCCGTCCTCCGTATGGCTTCACTGTGACATCAAGTGCCGGAACACGACGAATCGCTTGGCGGCAAGATTTTGCCCTGGTGGTGGTAACTTATGCCGGCGGGGCTGCGACTAGTTGGGATTTTAGTGTAAAATAATATCAAGATCCCAACTAGTCGCAATCATTTAACAAAAATGTGTTCGCCGATTAGGCTGCCGGTTGCCATTAGAGGTTGTCCCAGTTGGTCTTGGGGGAGGACTTTGTCCATCAGTGGACCTCTATATGCTGAGAAAAAGAAGAATTGTAAATCGAGCTGTTTGTTTTTGAATTTCAGCTACTCAACAACGGTAGATTGAAGTATGTAAAGTAGTCCAGTTTTTTTTTTTAAATACTGCATAATTAGACTATATTGTTCCCCACTGGGGGAGTACAGTCCTCCTCTTCCACTGTAAGAGACCAGTGTGAGTAGTAGACGTCATATGTCTTTGAATTTTTACTTCTAGAACATTTCCAAACAACATTTCCACGACATTTCCAAAGCCTAGAACACAGGTGTAGAGTAGCCAGCCTTTCGGTGTTCTATAGAATGCATTTTGGTAAGTGTGCGAGGAAATTGCATGATTTAATTCCCCCACTCCGTTCCAACACCGGACAACCCGTCGTACGGCGAGTTTCCACCCTTACTTTGTTAACACAACTGCGCTCCGGACGAAGGGTTTCGCCTCCTCTTTTATACCGCGTACATAGAGGGACTGGAATAATTTGCCGGAGGCGGTATTTCCGTTGGACTACAACTTGAGTGTCTTCAAGGCTAGAGTGAAAAGGCTCTTAATAAACTATTGTGCTTTACCATCAATGATTGCGTCACTACTTGCCATCAGGCGGGATTGCGGTCAAGCGCTAGTTTATAATTCATTACACATTTTTTTTTTTCGTTTTTCACGATACCTTTGCCGCCGTAGAGGACAGTAGTAATGAAATTATCTACAAAAAGTAAAGCTTTCTTTCCACGTTCAATTTTTTTAAATAATTATAAACTAGTGCTTGACTGCAATCCCGCCAGATGGTAAGCAGTGATGCAAACGTTGATGGTAAAGCGCGCAAGTTTATTAAGCCTATTCACTTAAAAATCTTACGAAGACGGCAGTTGAGCGAGGTGATGCAATGTTAAACCTAACAACAAGACCAACGATGCTGCGCCAGAGGGAGATTAATCTGGAGAGAGGGTCTCCAGATTAATCTCCCTCTGGCGCAGCACGATCAAACACCTAACACAATAACATTTGGCGCATCGTACCCGGCACACATCGCAACACAACTGTTCAGAGCCGTCCTCCGTACGGCTTCACCAGACATATCGAATCTACGACTTAACACTCATAAGTCGCGTCCGTTTCCACTGGGCCAAAACTACCCTAATAAATTACTTAGCAGGCGTTAACCCCATACTCACCAATAA
>JADWQK010001462.1:0-64289 GCA_017933935.1 Sesamia nonagrioides
CTGAGCACAGCGCCTTAATAAACTAGCGCGCTTTACCACAACGATCGCATCACTGCTTACCATCATGCGGGATTGCGGTCAAACGCAAGTTTATAACTTTTCACGCCTGAACGATTTTTTTATGAAATTTGGTATGGAGTTACTTTGAGTCCTTGATAAGGAATGTTTTACCGCGGGAGAACTTCTCATTCCCAAGGGAAAATCTAAAAAGCGCGATATAACCGAATACCACGCGGGCGGAAAGGCTAGTATTTAGTGTTAAGCGGTAGCAAAATGAAATTATTAGGTACATAACGTCAGCGTGACAAGAGTAATGGCGTAGGTATGTTTTATATGTAGGTAGGCGAAAACCTAAGAGCGGCGGGTTCCAACACTTTAAGTGACCTAAAAGGGGCCGGAAAATGTATAATTTAGGTTCGAAGGACCACAGATTGAGAGGCAATTGGCTTCGAAAATGCGGAAAATTTGGTCGGTCAGTAGGAGTCAGAGCAGCTCGGGGATTCCACAGGTTGTTCCCATATTCGACAGGCAGCACGATTGTTCACCTCACAGGCACGCGTGGATTTTACAGCACTTCAGTTTTATTATCGATGCCACAATTACTTCTCCAATTTTGAGCGGGACAGGCAAGAACTTATAATCAAGCTAGTTATATCGTTCAGCGATTAATTGCGAATAAAATCACATTGTATATGAAATGCGATTGCGGCGGCGGTTTTCGGACAATGACCAGCGGGAGACTGACACAGGGGGGGCACACTTAGTACTTCATCAATTTTTACAGTCGACAGCGACACCTGAACTCTTGCGAGTGAACAATTTGGCAGCCATCTTGTCCCTAGGGTCAAATAAAGGTCAATGACAATGCCATATTTTTTCATTTTAATTTCATGAAAGAAGTAAGATGGCGGATAGAGAATCAAACAATTTTATTTTATTTAGACTTGTGTTGAATTAATGTAACAAGTGCACGTGTTAATGCCAAAATTGTGGTGTCTCTTCATGACGACAGGATGCAGATGGATAAATTACCATGGTTATGTGTTATTACAAAATAATAGGTATACTTATAAGTAATCCATACAAACTTTCAACCCCAAACTGTTAATTTGTGACACTTTCGGCTAATTTGTAATATTAGTTCCTGTGTGTGTCAGCTGTGAAGTTTCCACTCATAAAATAAATGAATTACTGAATACTTTTTTTTATTCATCTGAAAACCCAGACCTTTAATATACATAGCTACGTACGCATAGGTACGTACGCATAGGTACGTAGCAATAATATACATAGCTACATATGCATAGGTATGTAGCTATAGTATACATAGCTACATATGCATAGCTACCTATATCACTCACTAGTAGTTGTTCACGCACAAAATGTAAGGGGGCAGCACTTTCCATACATGCAAATTTTACCACAGAGTTGTCACTCTTTATTATATACTTACTATACTCTTTGGACTGACAGCTGACTGTCATGTTCCGCACCTTACAAGCCTTAGATCAATGGCGTATAGCGCCATCTCACGGGGCGGCAGGCGCATCACATGATGTAGAATTGTAAAGGCTTTAGTCTTCTACATTCTGCGCAACAGTTTTAATAAAATAGTAACAGATGGCGCCGATAACAGTTTGGTTAAACAATCGCCAATGGCGCCGATTCAGTTGTTCACAAACTAATTTTACGTTATGTGCATCTTTTTCTTCCTAATTCAATAAGAAAAGGATAGAAGATAACTTTTAAGTTTAATCCTGTCAAATTAAAATACCAGTACCTACCTGAAAATGTCTATTGTTTCTTTCAAATTAATTGTTGCAGGTATGGAGTTTGTTTGTTTGAAAGCGTTAATCTCAGGAGCTACTGGTCTGATATGACAAATTCTTTTTGCGTTGGATAGCCTATTAATCCAGGAAGGCTTTAGGCTATATAACATCCCGCTATGACCAATAGAAGCAGAGCAGTAACAAAAAATGTTGCGAAAGCGGGAGCGGGACGAACAGTGCACTCAGTTACCATTGAACTTAGCTTATGAGGAAATGTATGTGAACGTAATGTGTGTGAACGTATGCAACGTTAGTAAAAGCAGTGAGCGCGGAAGAATGTTACAGCAGTGTAAGTTGTTAGTTTGGGATGAATGTGATGATATTCCACAAAAGGGCAATTGAAGCACTACATCGCACAATGGGGGACGTCAAAGGCAACCGAGATATCATGGGAGGGATGGTGGAATTTAAGCTGGTGACATTAGACTGACCCTTCCGTTGATTACTAGCGGTATGCCGCCGGCAGATAAAATAAATGTCTCTTTGAAAGCATCTGCATTATGGGTTCACGTGAAAAAGTATTGTTTCCCCACGAATATGCGAGGGCAACTTCATCACGATTCTCAAGCCGGGTACTTATATTCAATATGTTTTAAAAATCGGAGCAGATCCAATGCCAACTGACACTAACGCCATGATTAGAGTGAGTCGTGAGTTCTGTCAAATTATGGATAGTTCAGATGACCTATTAAATAATTCTATCCGGATCTTTAAACAAATATGGCCAACCGAGAATGGCTATGCGAAAGGACAATTTTGGCACCGACTAATGAAAAAGTTTGTAAAATAAATGAACAAATCATGTTAAACGTTCAGGGAAATGTTATCGAATACCTCTCAGTGGACAGTATAACGGTAGAAGTTCTCAACTCTTTAGAATTATCAGGAGTGCCATCCCATCATGGATTAGATCAGGCCAAGAAGGCTCCCGGTGCGGATGGTTTCACGGCTGATATCTGCTGTCGGGCTATCTACCAGGACCAGGACGCTTTCCTTGCCCTGTACAATAAATGCCTAGAACTGGCACATTTACCGGACATCTGGAAAGAGGCAACGGTGGCAGTCCTCAGAAAACCGGGCAAACCCCAAGCCCCAAGCCGTATAGACCCATAGGTCTGCTGCTGGTCTTGGGGAAGGTCCTGGAGAGGATGGTAGTAGCAAGGATTAAATGGCAGTTCGTCCCGGGGATTAGTACTCACCAGTTTGGTTTTATGCCCCAGAAGAGCACCGAGGACGCCCTCTATACGCTAATAAAGCACGTACAGGATAAGTTGAGGCTGAAGAAGCTAATTGTCCTAGTGTCTTTGGATATAGAGGGGGCCTTTGATAGCGCCTGGTGGCGCACCATCCAAGTCAGGCTGGCTGAGGAAAAGTGCCCGGTCATTGTCAGGAGACTACTAGACAGTTATCTCGACAGCAGAAAAGTAAGGGTGAGATATGGAGGAATGCACAAGAAATACTAACAATGGTTGCGTCCAAGGGTCAATAGGTGGGCCCATCCTGTGGAACCTTCTGCTGGACCCTCTACTACAGGACCTTGTAGCGCAGTCGCTACAATACAACAATAACACAAAGGCTTGCCCAACTATTGACGTCCCAACGATTGACGACCTTCCGCGAAAGGATGCATATAAATCATACCAGTGTCAAACAAGGATCTTGGAAGACAATGCGCGTATGTAAGACAAAGAGCGTGGGTCCTGACCGCCTCAGCGAGGATGTCGAACATCTGTTAGTCAACCCATTGTTCGTTGGAGAAAGTTCCGCGGACGATGCAATTCTGTTAACCCATTGTGCGCCGCCGGAGAAAGCGCGCTGACCATATCGAACCGCCTTGCACGTGGACCGAAGGCGCGGGCCCGGTCCACCGGCCAATCAGACGGCACGTTCTCCCACGATCAACAAATCAGCATCAAGAACGCCCGAGCAGTCAGCCCCACTCCGGTTTAGAGATAGCTGTATTATTGTCTAGTATTTAAGCTTGCGCATAGCTCGTAAGACATCACATTATCATATATATCATATACTATCACACATTACTATCAGACATTTTACATTGTAACATAGTCGCGTCTCTCTTCTTGTAATTAGGTAGTTCATAGCATACATTGTACTCTAGACCAGCCCCGGATCTAGGGGGGGGGCTAGCCGCGGCCTATGCCCCGGGCGGCAAAATTCACACTTCACTGACCAATGGACAACTCATCATTTATTTACTTTGACCACGGAATAAATAATAGCACAAGTACAGCCATTTCATGGACAACTGCTTTAAAGGATTTTAAATTTATTCTTAATTTAACTATTTGGCCGAATATGCTCCGCGAAATTAATCGAGTGAATATAGAAATTCAGAAAGAAGATATTATCCTTGCCCGTTCCGTCGCACTAATGAATGGTCTGCTCAAAACTTTGCAAAAAATTAGACAAAATCCAATGGAATATTCTAATATATAAAGCTGAAGAGTTTGTTTGTTTATTTGTTTGTGCGAGCTAATCTCAGGAACTACTGGCCCGATTTGAAAAATTCTTTTTGCGTTGGATAGCCTATTAATCCAGGAAGGCTTTAGGCTATATAACATCCCGCTATGACCAATAGGAGCAGAGGAGTAACAAATAATGTTGCAAAACGGGAGCTAATGCTGACGTACATATTGCTTCCATTATTTGAACAGGCGCTTATTTTATATCAACTCAGCTCTTTTTTATTTTTTTCGGAACGGGACGAACAGCGCACTCAGTTACCATTGAACTTAGCTTATGAGGAAATGCAATATTGGTAAAAGCAGTGAGCGCGGAAGAATGTTACAGCAGTGTAAGTTGTTAGTTTGGGATGAATGTGATGATATTCCACAAAAGGGCAATTGAAGCACTAGATCGCACAATGGGGGACATCAAAGGCAACCAAGATATCATGGGAGGGACGGTGGTACTTTTAGCTGGTGACTTTAGGCAGACCCTTCCGGTGATTACTAGGGGTATGCCGCCGGCAGATGAAATAAATGCCTCTTTGAAAGCATCTGCATTATGGGTTCGCGTGAAAAAGTATTGTCTCACCACGAATATGCGAGGGCAACTTCATCACGATTCTCAAGACTAAAAATCGGAGTAGATCGCATGCCAACTGACAGTAACCGCAGATTAGAGTGAGTCGTGAGTTCTGGATAGCTCAGATGACCTATTAAATGATTCTATCCGGATCTTCAAACAAATATGGCCAACCGAGAATGGCTATGCGAAAGGGCAATTTTGGCGCCGACTAATGAAATAGTTAAACGTTCAGAGAAATGTTATTGAATACCTATTAGTGGACAATATTACGGACACTGAATAAGTTACATCATACCCTATAGAATTTTTCAACTCTTTAGAATCGTCAGGAGTGCTACCCCATAAGTTGATACTAAAAGTTGATTTTCCAGTCCTATTAATGAGGAATCTTGACGCTCCAAATAACAAATTTGGGTCACAACACAAGGCTACAATCATGGCTGGAATGGCAAAACAACAAAATGTCTTGATTCCCCGTATTCCCATCATCCCGACTGATTTGTCATTTCAATTTAAAAGAGTACAATTCCTTTTGAAAGCAGCATTTGCTATGCAACGCAAAATAATTAGAAGTATGATATTTGATGTTTCTTTCCTTTACTAAACCTTTAAACCTGGTAAAATTAACGTTGCTATAGACCTTATGTATCTTTATAATCCTACTAATAATATAAACGCGAAAATGTGTGAGGATGTTTGAAACCTTGCAGTAATGTAGGCATTTATCTTGGCATTCCCCCGGAACCGGGAACCACCGCGCGCTGTAAACTGAAGTCTACGCGGACGAAGTCGCGGGCAACAGCTAGTATTGGATAAAAGAAGCTGGCGAAGTAGCTGAAAAATGTGGTGTTGACCCTATTTTGCAAAACAAACGAATTCCGAAACATGAAAAAAAATTCGACGAGATGTGTGAAGATGAATTGCCAACACTCCAACCCATTCAACTTTTTTCTAAAGAACTAATGATGGTATTTGATCGAATCATATCAGAAATTAAAAAGAGATTTGATTGTGCCACCATGCTGAATTTGAATTTTGCTTTTCTTAATGGTACTAATCAGTTGTCGTAATATGTAGTATGAGCCAGGAACGCTTACCGGGTCTTGCAATATTAGCGATAAAAAATCGTATTGCACACGAGTTAAATTATGACAAGGATTTATTTGCAGAACAAAAAGCTCGAAGAGTAAAATTGAAAGCTGAATTTATATGAATGATAAAGATGAAAATAAACATAAGTATATATGGCAACAACAACAATATGTATGTATGGCGGGGCGGCATTTTTCAGTTTTTGCCCCGCCTAAAAAAAATTGAAGATCCGGGGCTGCTCTAGACTTACGTGCAATATACAACGTTATACCTATTCGCGTTTTAATTACACAACACGCCCTACGCGCTAAAGTGGTGACCCCGACGAGTAAAACCCGACGATTAAAACCGATTAAAACCGACGTGAGACTAACCGGCGCGAGTCTAACCGTCGTAATACGAACCGACGCGATTACAAGACCGACGTGACTACAAGACCGACGCGACTTCAAGACCGACGTGACGATACTCGTGATTAGCACATTCTAGTGGCTTCCCACAAGCGGGTTTCCCCACTAGGATTTCAAGAGGCTGTAGCGATGGTCGCAGTCGCTACAATACAACAATAACACAAAGGATTGCCCAACTATTGACGCCCCTACGATTGATGACTTTCCGCGAAAGGGTGCACAATAAATCATACCAGTGTCAAACAAGGATCTTGGAAAACAAAGCGCGTATGTAAGACAAAGCGCGTATGTAAGACAAAGCACGTATGTAAGACAAAGAGCGTGGGTCCTGACCGCCTCAGCGAGGGTGTCGAACATCTGTCAGTTAACCCATTGTTCGTTGGAGAAAGTTCCGCGGACGACGCGATTCTGTTAACCCATTGTGCGCCGCCGGAGAAAGCGCGCGGACCATACCGAACCGCCTTGCACGTGGACCGAAGGCGCGGGCCCGGTCCACCGGCCAATCAGACGGCACGTTCTCCCACGATCAACAAATCAGCATCAAGAACGCCCGATCAGTCAGCCCCACTCCGGTTTAGAGATAGCTGTATTATTGTCTAGTATTTAAGCTTGTGCATAGCTCGTAAGACATCACATTATCACATTATCATATTATCACACATTATTATTAGACATTTTACATTGTAACATAGTCGCGTCTCTCTTCTTGTAATTAGGTAGTTCATAGCATACATTGTACTCTAGACTTACGTGCAATATACAACGATCAATCTAATCGCGTTTTAATTACATAACACGCCCTACGCGCTAAAAGGCTATATTCGCGGTATTGTAGCGTTACAACAGCAGCGTTTCTTCAGGATGGCGACCAGCAACGCACCACAGGTAGAAGGGCGAGTCGACACGCTCACACTACAAGCACGGCTGTCTGACTTTTGGCGAGCGTATCCCAGGCTATGGTTCACGCACTTCGAAGCAGTAATGGCGCCACAGAAGTCAGGTGATGACGCGCGCTATCAAGCAGCTATCGCCCGACTAGGCCTGGACGCACTTCAACAAGTAAGTGATATTATCGCCAAACCGCCCACTGAAAACAAGTATGAAACTCTGAAGGCCAGACTCATCAGCGTCTACGAGGAGTCCGAGAGCCGGAAGCTGCAAAAGCTGATGGATGAGATGGAACTCGGAGATCAGAAACCCTCACAGCTGTTACGAAAAATGCGGGAACTAGCCGGACAGAAGATACCCGACAGCACACTGCGCATCATGTGGACCAAGTTACTTCCACCCTCCGTACGCGCTGTTCTTACCCTGAGCGACATAACTGACTTACAAAAGTTGTCGCAAATGGCAGACACTGTCATGGACACTATCGCGCTACCTAACCAGGTCGCGCAGATTACACACACGAGCGGTATGACTGCCCTGCACGAACAAATAAGGCAGTTATCCCTAGAGCTAGCTGAAATCAAGAACAGGCAGGAACACAGGCCAAGATCACACAGACCATACGACAGACTGCGTTCAAGATCGCGCTCAGCAAGCCGGGATAATAGCAATCGCAAGTATTCAGAACAATCACTTAAGTGTTATTATCATCGCAAGTTCGGTAAAGAAGCGCGAAAGTGTACGCATCCGTGCAATTTCGACAGCAACAGTGCCCAGTCGGAAAACTAACGCCTGCGTCGGTTGAGGCGGCAACTGACGCGAACAACACTTCTCATCGCCTATTCATAACTGATAAGAATTCGCGTCTGTCATTTCTTATTGATACCGGCGCAAACGTTTCCGTGATACCGAGAACCAAAGGCGGGAAAGCAAAACAAACCGATTTCTGTTTGTACGCGGCAAACAACACGATTATCCCAACGTACGGAGAGAAAACCTTACAACTGGATCTCAACCTACGACGGCCGTACACCTGGAAATTCATCGTTGCTGCAGTCAGCAAACCAATCATCGGTGCAGACTTCCTGAAACGTCATCAACTTCTTGTCGACATAGCCGGCCGACGTCTCGTCGACAAAGTTACCAATATGACCGTCAGAGCATCTGTCATTCAGTCCGCCGAACCTACAGTTCGAAGTATCGACATGGAACAGCCGTATCACCAGCTCCTCAGTAAGTTTCCTGAAATCCTGCGACCGTCATGCACGAAGGATACTCCCAAACACAGGGTAGAACACCACATCGAAACCACTGGTCCACCAGTGTACAGCAAGTGCAGACCGCTTCCTCCACATCGCTACCTGCCCGTGAAGAAAGAATTCGAGCTCATGATGCAGCAAGGAATTTGCCGACCAAGCAAAAGCCCTTGGGCCAGTCCACTACATGTCGTACCCAAGAAAAACGGCGACTTACGAATCTGCGGAGACTACAGGAGACTCAATGACGTCACTAAACCCGATCGCTACCCAGTCCCACGCCTCAAGGATTTTACATACCTGCTTCACGGCAAGAAAATCTTCTCCACTCTCGATTTAAACCGAGCCTATTCACAATTGCCGATCTTCGAACCCGATATCGAGAAGACAGCGATCACAACACCATTCGGTTTATTCGAATTTCCACGAATGTGCCCAGGTCTCAAGAATGCTGGACAGACATTCCAACGATTCATACACGAAGTACTGAACGGAATAGACTACGCGTTCCCATTCATCGACGATGTCATCGTTGCATCTGAAAGTGAAGCAAGCCATATCGCGGATCTGCAGGAAGTTTTACGCCGATTAGACACGTATGGTGTCACTATCAACCCATCTAAGTGTGTCTTCGGCGGCGAAACAGTCAAGTTCCTAGGTTACGAAGTATCAAGCGCGGGAATCAAGCCACTGCAGGACAAGGTCAACGCGATAATAGAATACCCCAAACCGAAAACCATTCAGGACTTACGAAGATTTATGGGGATGATAAATTTCTATAGAGACAGCGTTAGGAATGCGGCCGAGATATAAGCACCGTTACACGCCTTTCTTCATAACTCAAAAAAACGAGACAAAACGGAAGTAATGTGGGACGATCAGTCAACAAAAGCCTTCGAGTTGTGCAAACAGAGCATAATAGATGCTGCGTTATTGTCTTACCCATCTCGTTCGCCCGACGACAAGATCGCTTTGTTTTGCGATGCGTCGGCTACCTGCGCCGGCGCGTCCCTCCAACAATTGCGTAACAATAAACAATGGGTGCCACTCGGATATTTTTAAAAAAAATTCTCCGACAGACAAAAGAGATATAGCACAAATGAAAGGGAACTACTTTCGATTTTCATGGCCGTAAAACACTTTCGAAAAATCTTTGAAGGCAGAGAGCTCATCATTTATACTGACCACAAACCGCTGATTTACGCAATTCGCAAGCCCCCGTCTTATAACGACACACCACGCCGAATCCGCCAATTGCTCTTCATTAGCGAGTTTACTACTGATATCCGACACGTGAGCGGGGCACAAAATATTGTCGCAGATGCACTATCGCGCGTCGAGACAATCGACACGCCATCACCTATCAACTACTACGAGTTATCTCAAGCTCAAGAAAACGACAGTTGTTTACCTGCATTATCTCAACAGACCAACATACAACTCAAGAAAATCATCTTACCTGGTACCAACAAGCCAATATTCTGCGAAACATCAACGTCACATGTTCGTCCATATCTAACAGCTGACTTTCGTCGCATAGCTTTCAACGCCGTGCACAGTCCAAGTCATCCCGGAGTACGAGCTACACGGAAGGTGATGCAAGAACGATTCTTTTGGCCCTCAATGAACACCGACATCGGGTTGTGGACCAAAGCATGCAATTCGTGTCAGCTCTCCAAAATACAGCGACACAATCATAGCGACATCGCAACATTCCCACCGAGCGAACGATTTCAACACATTCACATCGATATCGTTGGTCCGCTACCTACATCAGCATATGGACACAAATACTTACTCACAATGATCGACCGGTGCACTCGATGGCCTGAAGCTGTACCACTTCAAGAGACAACCGCTGAAACCGTCGCAAGAAAGCTATATGAAGTCTGGATATCCCGTTTCGGTTGTCCAATAAGAATCACAACTGATCAAGGACGACAGTTTGAAAGTCGACTATTCAAAGACCTAGCTCAACTACTCGGCGCAGACAGAACCCGCACTACTGCCTACCACTCGCAGAGTAATGGAATCGTCGAGCGTTGGCACAGATCGTTGAAAGCCGCACTCATGGCTAGACTAGAAAACAGCAACAAATGGATCTACGAGTTGCCTACTGTTCTAATGGGTCTAAGAGCCGCTATCCGCTCCTACTCTGACACAAGCGCAGCGCAACTCACCTACGGTCAAGCTATACGCCTACCAGGTGACTTCATATCACCAACTCCAGCCACACCGACGATGGATCACGACTATGTCAATCACCTGCACGACATCATCACGAAGCTCACACCCACATACAAATCGCATGCAAACAAGCGATGTATGTTCGTGCACAACGATCTACAAACATGTAGCCACGTGTTTGTACGCGACGACACCGTCCGCAAACCTCTGCAGCATCCATACTGTAAAACCTTTACTTCGTTGAATATCACAGGCTCGCACACGCACTTAACGGACAGACTACCGACACGTCTACACTCGCTCGTGGCTCTCGTAAGAATGACCGACGTGGTGCGCTCGAGACAGTGTTATCTGTTTGACAGTGACAGTGACAGTGTTGTCTGTGGTCAATGATAAAACGCATACACTACATCCCTTTCCTATTATATTTATTTATTTATTTTATTATATCAACTTGGTAGCAAATTAACAAAATTTAATCTATAAATACTATATCTCTTGAAACATATTTATTATAACTGATTAAATCCAACAAATCAAAATATAACATTATTATTTTTTCCTTTGAACTTCCGTGTACTGACTGCTCATCCGGTATCACTGGCTTCCATTCCCCTTCAACTTTTTCCAAATAAATAATGCTCTATCTATAAGACTGTCCTGTTTCTTAAATTCATACAACACAATCTCCTCCATTAGCGCCCTCTACAGTATGCTGAGACTGATCAAGTTTGGCGCCAATTTATTTGTTTTCTCCATTTCTTTCTTACATACATAAACTATATCACTCACAATTTTTTCTGACTCTTATTTCTGTCTCTCACATTTGAATCATTATTATTTCTACTTCGACTTTCTAATGAAGGAATTTTGTCCCTATTTAATCTTTGGAAGAAAAGTTCGGATGGTGTTTGACCAGTGACCGAGTGGGGTGTAGTATTGTACATCATAAGATATTCGTATAAACATTCTTTGACTTTATATTATAAAAATAACAAAATGCTCCAATATGAAAACATTCTACTTTCATATCAACAATCTACTAACTTATTGGCAGCATTCGACACGGCCTACCAATTTAATGGCAGCATTCGATACGACCTACCAATTGAATGGCAGCATTTGACACGACCTACCAATTTAATGGCAGCGTTTAGCATGACCTACCAATTTAATGGCAGCATTCGACACAACCTACCAATTTAATGGCAGCATTTGACACGACCTACCAATCTAATGGCAGCATTTAGCATGACCTACCAATTTAATGGCAGCATTCGACACGGCCTACCAATTTAATGGCAGCATTCGTCACGGCCTACCAATTTAATGGCAGCATTCGATACGACCTACCAATTTAATGGCAGCATTTGACACGACCTACCAATTTAATGGCAGCTTTTAGCATGACCTACCAATTTAATGGCAGCATTTGACACAACCTACCAATTTAATGGCAGCATTTGACACGACCTACCAATTTAATGGCAGCATTTAGCATGACCTACCAATTTAATGGCAGCATTCGACACGGCCTACCAATTTAATGGCAGCATTCCTCACGGCCTACCAATTTAATGGCAGCATTCGATACGACCTACCAATTTAATGGCAGCATTTGACACGACCTACCAATTTAATGGCAGCATTTAGCATGACCTACCAATTTAATGGCAGCATTCGACACGGCCTACCAATTTAATAGCAGCATTTGTCACGACCTACCAATTTAATGGCAGCATTTAGCATGACCTACCAATTTAATGGCAGCATTCGACACGGCCTACCAATTTAATGGCAGCATTCGTCACGGCATACCAATTTAATGGCAGCATTCGATACGACCTACCAATTTAATGGCAGCATTTGACATGACCTACCAATTTAATGGCAGCATTTAGCATGACCTACCAATTTAATGGCCGCATTCGACACGGCCTACCAATTTAATGGCAGCATTCGTCACGGCCTACCAATTTAATGGCAGCATTCGACACCACCTACCAATTCAATGGCAGCTTTCGACACGACCTACCAATTTAATGGCAGCATTCGACACGACCTACCAATTCAATGGCAGCTTTCGACACGACCTACCAATTTAATGGCAGCATTCGACCCGGCCTACCAATTTAATGGCAGCATTTGACACGACCTACCAATTTAATGCCAGCATTCGATCGGCCTACCAATTTAATGTTTTATGGCAGTGTTCGATACGGCCTACCAATTTAATGGTAGCATACGATACAACCTACCAATTTAATGGCAGCATTCGACACGATCTACCAATTCTATGGTAGCTTTCAACACGGCAAGTATGTTCTCAAGTATGGGTATGCGGGTTCAATTCCAGGTTAGGCAAGTATGAATGTAACTTTTCTAAAGTTATATGTACTTTCTAAATATATCTTGGACACAAATGACTAAAGGTCAAGGAAAACATCTTGAGGAAACCTGGACTTTATAAGTCTGAAATCGCCAACCCGCATTGAGCAAGCGTGGTGATTACGCTCAATTCTTCTCTGTATGAGAGGAGACCTTTGCCCAGCAGTGGGACTATAAAAGGTTGATGATGATTAGACATGGCCTTTTCAGCCCCGAAGAAACCCAAATCGCAGTCCGACGGAAACACCGCCGCCGGCAAACCGCTCCAGTCCCTCGATGCACGCGGCACAAAAGAGGAGGCGTAACGCCTCGTCCGGACCGCAGCGGCGTCAACAACGCAAGGCGAAAACCCACCGCACGACGGGTCAGGGACGACGGATCAGGGTCGCCAATCAGCACCCCCGCACGCCCCTCCGAATCCAAAGTGGCCAGGTGACCAGGTCCCTCTTTCGCAAAATGTCACTAGTCACGCAGACAACCACTTCTTCTTCTTCCTGTGCCTCTTCAATCCTGAAGGTTGGCCATCAGCTTCTTGTACTCGATATTGTCAACCGCGAGTTGGAACAGTTCTTCGATGGAAGTAATGCCAGTCCACTCCCTGATGTTACGCAGCCACGACTTTCTGTTTCATCCAGCGCGCCTTTTTCCTTCTACCTTGCCCATCATAATGAGTTAGAGTAGCGTATATCTACCGTGTCAGAGCACGTGGCCGAGATAATATATTTTGCGTTTCTTTATGGTGGGCAACAACTTTCGAGGCATTTGAACGCGCTGACCACATTTCAAAAGCCTGCAAGCGTCGTGTGTCCTCTTTCAGAGTCAATGCTTCGCAGTCGTATAACGTAGACAACCACAGATACCGGATATGGATATGAAATTACACCAGATTATCCGTCAGTTGCGAAACCTGTTACGGAGTTACGGACAATTTCCATCCTTTTTAAATCCAGTTATGAAGAAAGAAATAGTCTCCCTCTACTAGTACACACGTAAATATGAACAATACACTAAAACTAGAATACCAGACACGTACCACTGATAATAAAGTCAATCCTCAAAACAACACAATATTTTACCATTGTAACTGTGCTATACTGTGGGGAGGTATTGTGGGTGAACAGGAAAGAAGCCTTTTAATAGTAAAGGAAGTCTCACATAGAACTCTGCCATAAGATCACACAACATTATCAGCGTGTTCCAGAAAGAACACAAATAGTGTATAACAGCAAATTATTCTTATACCAATACACTTGTTTGTTATGAACGAATCTGTTCATGAACTAATAATAATTAACTTCCAGTTTAATTAAATTTACATATTAATGCCAAACTCGCCCAGCCAATACATGAATTAACCTGGTTGCTGCCGCCCTTTAGTCTCTTTTGCAGTAATGAAACCATCGTCATTTCAATCATACGACATTGTGCTGGAATAAAGGGTGGAAAACGACAGGTCACTGTGAAGATCGACGATGGTCCACGGAAGTATTTAAATGAAAATACTATATTTATCTGTCTAAGATAAACGGTATAATACTGTTGAATACTGAAGTCATCTGAGCCTACGTTCTTGTGCTAGAACTAAATAGGAGCTAACTACACATACTGTTTTGTTTTTTTAAAGCCTTCTCGCGTTTACCCTGGAAGGTTGGCGTCTGCTTGTCTGGCTGACTATATTAAGACAAGCAAAGCCCTTTGCTATGGTGTCAGTTTTTCCTACAACTTCCCATATTTTTGAACTAACATCAATACTAATTTCGGTATTGTTTATTAATAAATATTGTAATTTATCTACTTACTCAAAGAGGAACAGGCCGGCTTAATATCCTGGGCACCGTGTACCAGTCAATCTACGGTGGTGACTCATTTACCGAGGAGAACAAACTTGGCACAAAACTATAAATTACAATGAAGTTAAAAGTAAGTAAATAAGCAAAACATATAATACGTTTCCGGGCGCAGTTACATAGGGTGTCTAATATTTAGAGTTATCTTTCTAAAAATCTTTAGGAATTATCACATTAGTGTGTCCTGGGACTTGGAGAAAGACATCCATCACATTCAATCTATCCATTTTCTTTAAAATAACCTTCAAAAAGAGTTAGTACCTAGTTACCAAAGTATATTTTTAATGGGACAAAACCCGCCACACTGTTCCCAACCCACTGCAACTCCTGAAAGCCAGAATCAACAGTGGAGACCGCCAGAAAAACGCCGAGCAATGAAGCTCGACGAGTCCCGGAGAAACGATTCAACTGTCTTGGGTCCCGCAACGAAATTAATCAGAAAAGAATAGCGGAGGAGTAAGAAAAAAGATATTTTTTCCACTTCCCTCCATAACAAGCAGGAGACAGAACAGAACTAGGCCAATCGGCACAAAGGGACATTATTGCAACTGGGAGAAGCCCAGATTGCCAAGCACCATGGAATAAAATTTGATTAAGTTAATGGGTCCTAAGTAGGTATGTGCTGTTACAATTGATTCCAATAATAGGTATGGCAAAAGCGCCTGAACGCACGGAAATTAGTTCTAGTTTCTACAAGGTCCGTATAATAAAGAACTCCGGATGTAACTTGTACACTTTCCAACATAATATTGCGTTCATTCTGCCAAAGAAAACACTCCCATAAGATGTGATGTGCGGACTGTTCAAATTCACAGTTCGATGTAGAACATTGACCAAAGTATATTGCGAGTTCATTTGTAATCGAACTTATCACGCCCGTGTTGCGAATATTTTTTTTTTCTTTTCCTTGCTCCCACACCAGGAACCACTCCCGTATCACGGGCGCGCTCAAAAACACCCAAACTCACACTCACAAACAGCCAGAGCCAGAACCACCTCCCAACTAACCGATCCACGCGGGAACCGAACCCGCGACACGCAGCGCAGCAGTCCATCGCTCAACGACTACACCAACCGTGTCGTCAATTAATTCAAATTCTGTGAAACTGTGCAAACTACGCAAGTGAGTGGATTGTATACCTGGTTGGCCAAGTTCAAACATCACGCGTAAATTAAAATATGTATTTATTTGATAGCTGTATATTTTACGTGGGGTATATGCTAAGTTTGTAGTTGGGCATAGTTCTACATATGTACAACATTTGATCTCAATTTAACTATTGTTGAAAAGTTTAACTTCAAACCTAGCTACTTATAAATTGAGGAGGAAAAGGACTACGCAAAACAGCAGCAACGACTTCTCGGACGTCGATATAACCTTCGCTGGGCACCTTCGCAAGTTTGTACCACGAATACTTCCATATCATAACAAATACATAGGTACAAGGCACCTCGGGTTTACACGCGTAAAAAACACGTACTTCTGCAAATAACACTGGCCCGTAGCAGATAACACGGATAACTACCTACTCCCAAAATTATTAAAGAACAAAAACGTTGCGCTCGACGTTATACACCAGTATGTATCATACAGGTTAAGTACCCACAATTCGATTTATCCAACTTTCACAATTTGGTTAAAATAGTATCAAATAAGTACCCAATTAATCTTATTGTATATAGTTAGCCAATAAGTATTAGGTACCTCCAATACCTATTTATCTACCCGGGTTTCGAGGCTGCCAGAAGTATACGTACTATCAATGTTTGCCTTCCGCGGAATATAAAACCTCACAGAATAACTGACTGTTCATTGTAATGTGTTTACATTATGCGTTCCATAATAAATTACTCCATGATTTAATATAATTATGTATACAGAAAGAAATTTTGTACCAATACTTAAGGAATGTGAAACTACTCACTGTTTTGTATCCTTTTCCCTTTTATTTTTTTTTATTGTTGTTCAACAAAATACCTTTTTGCTCGTCGCCACTTGTAAAACCTTTACTTCGTTGAATATCACAGGCTCGCACATGCACTTAACGGACAGACTACCGACACGTCTACTCTCGCTCGTGGCTCTCGTAAGAATGACCGACGTGGTGCGCTCGAGACAGTGTTATCTGTTTGACAGTGACAGTGACAATGTTGTCTGTGGTCAATGATAAAACGCATACACTACACATACCAAGGTCCATACCCGATCATCGAACGCAAGGAAAAGTACTTCACAATACAACTACCCGGACGATCAAGCAACATATCGATCGATCGCCTCAAACCTGTGTACACTATCAACACAGAAGATGATCCCAAGCAAACAAACAGCGAGACCAGTCAAGCACCTGCAGTTAGCACAGACGAGCAAGCCACAGCCAAGACTCCAGCACCTGCAGCGACCGCAGACGAGCAATCCAGCCTACTCCCAGCCCAGCATACGAGAGAACAACGTACTAGGTCAGGCAGGATTGTTAAGACGCCTGCAAGCCACGTATGCTTCGCCGTGAGGGGGAGAGTACTGTAGCGCAGTCGCTACAATACAACAATAACACAAAGGCTTGCCCAACTATTGACGTCCCAACGATTGACGACCTTCCGCGAAAGGATGCATATAAATCATACCAGTGTCAAACAAGGATCTTGGAAGACAATGCGCGTATGTAAGACAAAGAGCGTGGGTCCTGACCGCCTCAGCGAGGGTGTCGAACTATTTCATTTCATTTCATTTCATTCATTTATTCATTTACAATTTAAATTGTGTTGAACATTACACGTTACATAAAATTATGACATGCAGAACAATATACATACATAATTATCATTGATTAATTAATTAATTCTTAATTATATAAAATCAAAGAAATCACATTAATTTATAAAAAACAAAAAATAACAAATAAAGGAAGTAGAAATAGTGATAAAGATAATCATGTTGTCCAGAAAATGTCAATGTTATTAATTATTATTCAAGACATGTCTTTAACAACGTCATGTGTCATTTATATATTCGTTAATACTATAATAGCCTTTCCCCAATAAATATGTCCTCAATTTATTTTTAAATAAGTTAACACTATATATAGTTTTAAATTCTACAGGTAACAAGTTATATAAAAATACTGACTGATATCTCGGGCTATGTTTGACAACTTTTAATTTCGGTTGTATGGTGTTGGGCAAATCTTTCCTACGTGTAACAGCTCTAGCATGTCTTTCCTCATCAGTCTCAATTTTGTGCAATTTTTTTACTAATCTGGTCAGCAACACTAGAATGTAAAGGCATGGCAATGTCAAAATCTCCAGTCTAATAAAATGTTCTTTACATGATTCCGTCTGTTTCAAGCGAAGCATAGTCCTCAAAGCTCTCTTCTGAATCACGAATGCCATTTGCATGTTATACTTGTAGCCATTGCCCCAAAACTCAATGCTGTATCTTAGCCTGGACTCCACCAAGGCCAAGTATACACTTTTCAGTTGAGGTGGACTCAATTCTTCCCTCAGTGTTCTAATCGCATAGCAGGCTGAGCTGACAGTATGCGTTATGGACAATGCTTCAACCTTCCAATTCAACATCGCATCTATGTGCACACCTAAGAACTTAACACTATCAACTATATCAACATTGTCGCCACAAGATACAATATTTAACTTAACATTATTTCGTAACGTAGACTTAAATAAGACGCACTTCGTTTTTTTTACATTTAGTTTCAAATTATTTGTACTGAACCATATTTCAAAAGCTTTCAAGAGATCGTTGGTCTTGGATTCCAAATCCAGTATATCTTCTGCAGTAACTATCGCAGTTGTGTCGTCAGCAAAGACGATCAACTTTGTGTCCTTTATCCTTTTTTTAATATACTCCATTAAATCATTTATAAACACAATGAAGAAGATTGGACCAAGAACGGATCCCTGAGGGACACCACGGCACACCTTAACTAGATTAGATGTTTCGATTCTTTCTTCTCCATCTACCATCGATCTTATCTCTACATACTGCCGTCTATTATGCAGATAAGAACTAAACAACTTCAACACATTTTCCCGTATGCCATAATGTTCCAACTTGGCTAAAAGAATATCATGGTCTACTGTGTCGAAGGCAGAACTGAGGTCTAGGAATATACCAGCCACTCTATGTTTATCATTCAAGTTACAAATTACTTCGTCTACCAACGCCTCTATAGCATCGATGGTTCCTAATGATGTTTGGTAACCAAACTGTTGGTCATTTATGATACCGTACATCACCAAATGTTTAATAAGCCTATCCTTCATTACCTTTTCGAATATTTTAGATACTATAGGCAATAGATAAATTGGTCTATAGTTGCCAGGGTCCGTCTTTGATCCTTTTTTGAAAACCGGAAGCACACGTGCGATTTTAAACTGATCTGGGAACAGATTTTCCTCGATGCATTGATTAAAAAGGGATGCCAGTGGAGTCGCTAATAAGTCTATGTTATCTTTGATTATGGTTGAGGGAATTTCGTCATAACCTGAAGAGGGTTTGTTGGTCATTTTATTTACTATATTAAAAATTTCTCTAGGTGTGACTGCGTCAAAATTCATCTTAGACTCTACCCGACTTATACCCTCAGTTAAGAATGTCATTGCCAGATCTTTGTTACAACCCTCTATGCGGATTGTGTTGTCAAACCTTTTGGAAAATATATTAGCCACTTCTAAAGTATTATTAGTTGCTGAGTTGTCTATAATTAGTGTAATTGGATCATTATTCTTGTCTTTCGTGGCTTTGCGCTGTCGATTTACTATTTGCCATATCATTTTACTAGAATTTGTTGCCATGTTTATTTGTTTTCTGACATCATTCCTTTTTGCACAGCGCACCACTTTTCTAAACGTTCGAATGTAGTTATCCCGATACTTCAGAATTGAATTGTCACATTGTGTCTTATCTAAAGTGTTAAGGAAACGTTTCACTTTACTAGCTATCCTTATTCCGCGTGTTATCCATTTCGGACACCTATTCCTTTTGACATTAACTTTTACTTTGAATTTCTTGAAGACGGAAGAATGGATCTCTTTGAATTTTGAGATGAATGTATTTATGCCTGTGCTTCAGTCAGTCTCACACAACTTTTGTCTGTAGTTATCTCTGTTTTCATCATTATATTTTCTTTTGGAAATACGTATATAACTTGATCGTCCCTTACATGTAGCTTTTTCTAAACGCAAAGTACAGAATATACCAGCGTGTCCATCTGCTAAGCCATTGTGATCGATACACGTGTGTTCAATAAGACAGTCTGGCAAGTTGGTTACAAAGTTATCTATACACGATTCAGACTGATTTCTTCGAAAGGTGGGATCATTTATCAAGTATCTAAAATTATAGCAAGTTAACAAAGATAAAAAGGAGTTATGCTTCAGATCATCTTTTAATATATCGATGTTGAAATCACCACAAATTATACACAGTTTATTGAGGAAATGCTGTAACAGTTTTTCAAGCTTATTCATAAAGTTATCAAAATTATTATTTGTGGGCGTTCGGTAACAACAAATAACACACAAATTTGTTTCAATTTCTCTAACTCCACATACTTCAAAACAATCAATTTTATATAATTGTTTACAAATTTGCAGTTCGTCTACGTTACTATTGCCATGACTTAATATCATCGAACCTCCCCTTTTCTTATTTAGTCTGGCATTGTAAGACCCCATATTATAATTAGTAAAATTAAATTGTTTAGCTACAATATCGCTCAGAAAGTGTTCTGTTATACATAAGATGTTCAGTTCCTTCGAAATTTCGCTTACATATATTTCCAGTTCATCCTTTTTATTGGTAATGCCACATAGATTTTGGTGAAAAATATTAATTACTGAATATTGATTGATTTCCCTATTTTCAAGCCTCCCATCAAGTTCTCTCTCAGTTACTATGTTAGGAACGAAAAAGCTGTTCTTTTATTAACACTGGTTCCTCAGTGTTTGTAAGGCGAGGATCTGTATTATTGTCAAGGTAGCACTTCAGATTTTCAAAAATATTCCTCATACCATAGTTGTTGAGTATTCCTCGTCGTTTGTAAAACATTTTGTCATCATATGTCAAATTTAAATTAGAATCAAATATTATTGCATAATTGTAAGAACAAATATCTTGATGAAGTAAATTATTAAAAGTCTCTATTCTGGAATTGAATATGGAACTGAATCCATTAAATTTATAGGTTGGTAAACAAAGTAAAATATTCGTATGTTGTATAGACATTAATGTAGTCCTAATACTATTTATTAATTCCAAATAATTATTGGTTTTCCTAAAATCCTCTTCCCCTATCAAAATCAAACAGTAATCTTCCATTGTATAGTTTTTCAATTTCAGATCCAGATTATTTATCAACTGAACATCTGTTAGTCAACCCATTGTTCGTTGGAGAAAGTTCCGCGGACGATGCAATTCTGTTAACCCATTGTGCGCCGCCGGAGATAGCGCGCTGACCATATCGAACCGCCTTGCACGTGGACCGAAGGCGCGGGCCCGGTCCACCGGCCAATCAGACGGCACGTTCTCCCACGATCAACAAATCAGCATCAAGAACGCCCGAGCAGTCAGCCCCACTCCGGTTTAGAGATAGCTGTATTATTGTCTAGTATTTAAGCTTGTGCATAGCTCGTAAGACATCACATTATCATCATCATATTATCACACATTATTATCAGACATTTTACATTGTAACATAGTCGCGTCTCTCCTCTTGTAATTAGGTAGTTCATAGCATACATTGTACTCTAGACTTACGTGCAATACACAACGTTATACCTATTCGCGTTTTAATTACACAACACGCCCTACGCGCTAAAACCTAGACAAAATGGATTATTTCGTGCAGTCGGTTGCTGATGACAGTGTACTTGTCGTCGACGACAGCGGTGGAAGTCGCTAGAAGTGCCAATGCAGCGCTCGCCCATGCTCAGAGCTGGGGTGTCAGAAACAACATGAAGTTTGCACCACACAAAACTTGTGCCATGGTTATTACAAACAAGCTTAAGTATGACACACCAGCGCTTAGCATGGCCGGGGTTAACATTGGCATGGTCACAAAAGTGAAGCTTTTGGGGCTGGTTATAGACCAAAAGCTGACCTTCAGCGAACACACAGTGAGCGTGTGCAGAAGAGCGGCTGACATATACAAGCGGGTGCCGCGTGCGGCAAAGGTCAGCTGGGGTCTCAACCAGGAGATTATACGCACAATCTAGACGACCACGATCGAGCCTATCATCCTGCCGACTGGCGCCTAGGCACCAGCTACGAAAAAGCTGGATATACGAAGGAAGCTAGGCTCAGTCCAACGAGGATTCGTCCAGAAGCTCTGAAAATCTTACCGTACAGTCTCTCTTGACGCGGCTCTGGTTTTGTCTGGGATACTTCCTCTAGACCTCCGCATACAAGAGGCAGCTGCCTTGTATGAGGCAAGGAGAGGGTCTTCTCTGCACATACCGGGAGACCGGGACGTGGAGTGTTTGGTGAGGTTTGCAGAAGCCCCTCACCCAGCTCAGCAAATGAATCTGGAGTTCATTTGTCTGGCCGACAAACAGCTTGTAGACACTAATAACGTGCAGGCAGTGCGAATATTCACTGACAGCAACAGGATTGAGGGGAAGGTGGGAGCCACATTATCCCTGTGGGATAATGTTGGAGAAATCCAGAGCCTCAATCTTAGCCTCGCCGCGTACTGCACAGTCTACCAGGCGGAACTACTAGCCATTTGCAAGGCGACCGACGTCATCGGCATCCTCAAACGCAAGGAGGCGAGCTATGTATTGTACAGTGACTCAATGTCCGCATTGCAGACACTCACAAGCCATGGCTCGCTTCATCCGCTGGCAGTGCAGGCGCGCAGAAACCTAGCTCAGGCCTCGACACAGAGCAAAGCTGTGTCCTTGTTCTGGGTAAAGGCCTACGCAGGCCTGCCGGGAAATGAGCGGGCATACGAACTGGCCAAGGAGGCAGTATTGTCGTTGCGGAGGAAGCCGGACTATGACCGGTGTCCGATTTCATTCATCAGACGCCAGGTCCGAATGGAATCGCTTGATGAATGGAATCGGGATATGTGTCTGGAGCGATGGCCTCGGTGACGACGATATTCTTTCCGGATCTCATAGCGGCCTATCGTATGAGACAGGTTCGCCCAACGGGTATGCTCACGCAGGTATTGACGGACACGGTGGATTCTCCGAATACTTATATCGTTTTAAGTGTAAGGGGAGTCCACCGTGCGTCTGTGATCCAGGCGTGAACGAATCCATACCGCACTTGATTGTGGAGTGTCCAGCTTATGCCGCAGTGCGGTATGATTTGGAGCAGCAGCTTGACGTGAACCTGAGGAAAAACAACATTGCAGAAGTCATGCGAGGAAAGAATAGAAAATTGTTCTTAAACTATTGTGTAAAAATAGCCGAAATCGTAATTAATAGTGTTACGAATGGACCTTATGTCGATGGCATAAGGTTCAAAATCGCGTGACATGCAGTGTGTCACTTTTAAGCCCTATTTCCCCAGATCTAGACATTTTCTAGGTACAATATAAAAACGCATTGCCTATCGAATGGTACAGGTCTCAACAGTTTTGTCAACAAAGTGTCGACATCGAAATTTCTAGAAACCCGTTTCCGGGAATTACCGTAGGTACTTACTCGGTCGGTGTCCTCGAAGGTATGCGGTATTATTATTACGTCTAGAGAAATCTGGAATGTTCGTTCAGCTGACCTATATATAGCGCCGTGACGCCGGCGCAGAGTCAGTCTGCATTCGACTAGCGATACAACAACAAGCGACAGTTAAGAAGCGATCTTTGAGAAGACCTACTGCGACAACTATAACGAGAACTTTGAGTACTACGTGAAGAAACATCTGTAGTGTAGTGTGTTTACAACACGGACTTCGTGGACTTAAGTGAAGACTTCGGTGCAACGTCAGCGACATTCTACTTGTCATTGCCTACAATCGACTGTACCTTCGTTACCAATAAACTTCGCAACCCTTAACCGGCGTTTTAGTACCCCTAGCCCGTAACAATAGAAATATATTAGTATAATGATACTATGCTTAGTAATATTATGTATATTGTATATTTATGTTAAGCATAGGGAAATAGACTTTACAAAGTAATAACTTACAATTAATTATTTGTAAAGTCTATTTCCCTATGCTAAGATGCTATGCTATGCTATGTTAAGAAAATAAAATTATGTTATGTAGTATATAATTATAGTGTGTTGTAGTGCGTATAGAAATTATTTAATTCCATCATAGTCAAGGGAAAAACGCCACAGGCATGGCACAGAAGTGTGATGGTACTCTTTTTCTAAAAGGGTGACAACACCCTTTTGAAAAACTACAGACCCACTTCTGAGTCATGTCTATAAGTTGTTTTCGAGAGTCCTCACAAATCGTCTCACCTGCAGGTTTGACGACTTTCAGCCTCCCGAACAAGCTGGTTTCCGAAAGGGCTTCAGCACAGTAGACCACATACATACGCTGCGGCAGGTTATACAGAAGGCCGAGGAGTATAACCTACCACCACCACCATGTCAGTCCGAATACAGGACCAGACCTCGAAACCAATACCACTGCAGCGTGGTGTCAGACAGGGAGATGTTATCTCCTCGAAACTGTTCACCGCTGCATTGGAGGATGTCTTCAAGGTTCTGGACTGGAAAGGACTGGGCATCAACATCAATGGCGAGTACATGACACACCTTCGGTTTGCTGATGATATCGTAGTCATGGGTGAGACCGCGGAGGACCTGGGTACAATGCTCGATGACCTCAGTAGAGCCTCCGAGCGAGTCGGTCTTAAAATGAACATGGACAAGACGAAAGTCATGTCTAATGCCCATGTTGTACCGACTGTCCGACTCCTTATAAAGATTGCAGACTCTGTTCACGAAGTTGTTGACAGTAACGTGTACCTGGGACAAACTATCCAGTTAGGAAGGTCCAACTTCGAGAAAGAGGTCAATCGTCGAATCCAACTCGGCTGGGCTGCTTTCGGGAAGCTACGTAAAATCTTCTCGTCCGAAATACCGCAGTGTCTGTAAGTCAAAAGTCTTCGACCAGTCTGTTGTGTTGCCAGTGATGACTTATGGAATTGAGATGTGGTCGCTAACAATGGGCCTTATAAGAAGGCTCAAAGTCACTCAAAGGGCAATGAAGAGGGCTATGCTCGGGGTTTCTAATGCCCATGTTGTACCGACTCCATATAAAGATTGGAGACTCTGTTCTCGAAGTTGTTGACAGTTACGTGTACCTGGGACAAACTATCCAGTTAGGAAGGTCTTCGAGAAAGAGGTGGGGCCAACGGGTTCTCGAGTGGCGACCACGCACCGGAAGACGTAGCGCGGGTAGGCCCCCGACAAGGTGGACCGACGACCTGGTGGAGGTCGCGGGAAACTGCTGAATGCGGGAGGCGCAGGACTGGTCCTCGTGGAGAACCTTGGGGGAGGCCTATGTCCAGCAGTGGACGTCTTTTGGCTGAAATGAAGATGATGATGAAATTCATTCACCATTGTGTAACAATACAATTTATTGTGACGTTTCAGATAATCAAGTAAGATCATAACTCCCACAACAATTTCGTAAATTAGCTTTTGATTCCATACATAACATAGATAAGTCACCCCGGGATTAGGGCCACACGTAAGATGGTAACAAAGCGTTTTTTCTGGGCAGAAATTAACAAAGACGTGACCAGATGGGCTAGGTCTGCATTCATTGTCAAAAAGTAAAAATACAGCGGCATACAGTTTCCAAATTAGGTAGTTTTCCGTTGACAGGGAGATTCCACCACATAAACGTCGACAATAAACGATTTGATTTGATTTGACATAATCGGTCCTTTAGCAACGTCACAAGAAGGCTATCGATATTGCGTTAATAAGATAGACAGGTTCACGCGATGGCCCGAAGCAGTTACAGTTATTACCGCGGACACGGAAGCTAAAGCCATATACGAAGGGTGGATATGCAGGTTCGGGTGTCCCCTAACAATAACGAGTGATCAGGGAAGGCAGTTTGAGAGCGAAGTTTTCAGAAGTTTGCTAAACAGTTTAGGTATAAAAAAAGACCCGTACGACAGCATACCACCCACAGGCAAATGGGATGGTCGAGAGGATGCATCGTTCACTTAAGGTTGCAATTAAGATCAGGCTACTAGATTATAGGTCATGGGTCGATGAATTACCGACAGTATTGTTGGGACTTCGTGCGGCTTGCAAAAGCGACGAAACCGTGAGTTCGGCAGAATTGGTATTAGGACAAACACTACGTTTACCTGGCGATTTTTATTGCGAAACCGAGAAGACCAAAGTGGATCACTTACCTATGTTTGTAAGCAAACTTCGAAACGTTATAAAAAGTATGCGGCCTCCGTCTAGGGAAAACAGCGATTCGCGAAAAATATTCATTCACAAAGATTTGAATACGTGTTCTCATGTTTTCGTAAGAAACGATATGGTAAAAAGCCCATTAACCCCATCATATAGCGGCCCTTATGAAGTAATCAGTAGAGATAAGAAAACATTTTACATACAAATGGATGATCGTCAATCAACTATTTCCATAGACAGATTAAAGCCAGCGTACATTATAAGGGAAGAAAAGCAACCAGAAAATAGTAGTATTAATGATAATCAGTGTGAATCAGATACAGAACCAAGTGGGCAAAAAACGCTACCGCCTATGGCTAAAACCACACGCTGTGGTCGAGTAATTAGGCAACTGGTGCGATTTTTGCTCACTTGACAAATTAATATAAGTATATAGAATAAAAGTAACACAATAGGCAGCATACGACTAGGGTTGCCAACCGTACTCTAAAATATTGTCCTCTATATCATGTAGGCCTACTCTATAATCTATAACACTAATAAAGTACGCTAAAATACTCTTTTTTACAAAATGTTGACTAAAACTAGTGCACGTCTGTAATAATATGCAAGGTTATTCTGTCACAATTATAGATGTTTTTGGTGTTAAGGAAAATTTAAAATTAGATTTACAGCAAAGACAGAAAGACTACTATTTTGGCTATACAACCAAACAGAAATTAAAACCTCTTGAACAATAATAATAATAATTCATTTATTTCAGATTACTCCAGATTATTTCAGATAACAATCATCACCTGATTTGTATAATAAAATTAACACTAATTTTTCATTGTGTATAGACAAATAAATAATCATCATCATCATCATCCCAGCGTTAATCCCAGTCGCATCCGAAGCCTTTCAGCTTTGGAGTCTGGGGTCCGCTTTACCAATCCAACTGCTGATATGGCTAAACTTCGACATTTTCCGTGAAGCGACTGCCGTCTGACCTCCACAACCCGAAGGCATCGAAGCATTGCAGTTAGACCAATTGTTGGACTTTTGAGGGCTCCAACAACCCGTAACGACTGCCACTAGATGTTCGTATGGCAAACGGGACCAACGGCTTAACGTGCTTTCCGGGGCACGACCAGATCAGTGCAAATATTCATATTCATGCATACAAATACTTGCACTGTGCGGGGATCGAACCCGCGCCACCTTGCGCAGCGGCCGCATCCGCTACCGCTACGCCACGGAGGCTGTCTGTTGTGTATAGACAAATGTTTGACTTATTTACAAAAATGGTTTGATTTTAGTAGTGATAACTGGCTGTATTAACTAATTACAATATCTTTAAAGACTAATGTTGAATTTAATCATTTAGAATAAATTATAGAAGGAAAACTTAATTTATAAAGACAAAACGTACCCATGGATAGTTTATATTCGGTAGTAACAATTTTAATAGAACTCCAAGCCAAATTGTTTACAATTATAATAACACAGATTTTTTGCAAAAATCCACTGCAGAAAAACGGCAATTTATTTTTAAAAAATGTCATGAAGAATTCGATTGCTTAAAAAAAAATTATACTCTCTGTTCCTGCCACTTCAGCATTTACTGAAAAAGTCGTTTTGGTCATTATTGTGAAGTGGCGAGAAGAGAGACACACAGCTTCATTGAATTTAATTAAAAATGAGCTCTTGTTATATATAGATTTACACTTGGAATGTTTGGATTCATACAATTCCTTTAAAAATAATGGAAAATTGTTATGTGTCGCAAAAAGTACAAAAAATACATTTTTAAAAGTAAAAAATGATACTCTTTTTTGTAAGTCCGTACTCTTTATTTACCTCCTTTAAAATCAGACATACTTTATTTCTGCTTAAAAAAGTTGGCAACCCTACATACGACTGTTTCAGTGCTGACAGGTATAGAATGGTATCTGCAACATTGTAACTAAGACATACCAAGTACTTTATTAGTGATGTAACTATGTCATCATCATCATCTCAACGTTAATCCCAGTCGCATCCGAAGCCTTTTTCAGCTTTGGAGTCTGGGGTCCGCCTTTACCAGTCCAACGGCTGCTATGGCTAAACTTCGACATTTTCCGTGAAGCAAGTGCCGTCAGACCTCCACAACCCGAAGGCGACATCGAAGCATTGCAGCTAGACCAATTGCTAGACTTTTGAGAGCTCCAATAACCCGTAACGACTGCCACTAGATGTTCGTATGGCAACCAGGACCAACGGCTTAACGTGCTTTCCGAGGCACGACCAGACCAGTGCAAATATTCAATTCATTCATTCAAATATTTGCACTGTGCGGGGATCGAACCCGCGCCTCCTTGCGCAGCGGCCGCGTCCGCTACCGCTACGCCACGGAGGCTGTACGATGTATTTGTACTAATATTAGAATAAATTAGAGAATTTTTAAATTTTTTTTTGTAAAAAAAAAAATTTTGAGAAATGGGGGCTGTGATGTAGCAGCTTGGTAAACGCGATGTGCTGAGTCGCATCTTTGACGATATAGGGGGACGCGAGCGTACGGCTCGCCAGTCGCTGACAGTACACCGCCTTGCCTCTACACGTACGTAGTACATAATTATTAATTAGTTATAGTGAAATACTGTGGAACCAAAATTATAATTATTTATTACAGTGAAGTCACATTTTATTTGATAACCTCTTATATCCATAGAACACGCTCAACTTGTATTATTACTTAATACGCACAGTTTTCTTTGCTTGGTATCAACTCTTGGTCTCAAAGTGTCCTTCTTTTTTGGTGTCAAGTTATTTGCTTGGTTTAAGTTTTTATTTAGATTCAGTTTAGGTTGACTAGTTGGAGTGGTAGGTACCTACTTAAATTGTGTGTCTCAGTCCCTTCACGTCATCAGTACCGAAGGGTTGAGCGGAGGCATCGAGCGTTTGTTGCTCAGTGGAGTTAAGACAGGACTCCAATGCTTGATTTTCAGAGCCCTGTTTTGAAGGACGTCCGCCGTTGGTAATATCCTGGTCATTATTAATTGTGTTCAGTTTAGAAAGTGTATGACAGCCTCCGTGGCGTAGCGGTAGCGAACGCGGCCGCTCGCAAGGTGGCGCGGGTTCGATCCCCGCACAGTGCAAGTATTTGTATGCATGAATATGAATATTTGCACTGGTCTGGTCGTGCCTCGACAAGCACGTTAAGCCGTTGGTCCCGGTTGCCATACAAACATCTAGTGGCAGTCGTTACGGGTCGTTGGAGCCCTCAAAAGTCCAACAATTGGTCTAACTGCAATGCTTCGATGTCGTCTTCGGGTTGTGGAGGTCAGACGGCAGTCGCTTCACGGAAAATGTCGAAGTTTAGCCATATCAGCAGTTGGACTGGTAAAGCGGACCCCAGACTCCAAAGCTGAAAAGGCATCGGATGCGACTGGGATTAACGCTGGGATGATGATGAAGCGGACCCCGGGCTCCAACGCGAAAGCCGCGGATGCAACCGGGATAAACGCTGAGATGATGATGAATTTAGAAAGTGTATGAGATGAGTTGGTGTAGAGCAGCGTCCTTTTCGTTTATTGTCACTCGATGATAATGGAGTCATGCATCGACTATCTAACATAGCAAGATTTTTATACCTAAGCTTGAGTTGTTTGCAAGCTTTTGTTCAAATCGTGTTTTAAGCGATAGTTTTCCAGGTTTAAATTCTTAATTTCTTTATGAGCAATATCTAATTCTCTACTTAGACCGTATATCTTTTCTCTTAGGTCATAAATATGTAATATGTGTGTAATATGTTTTTTTTCATACAAATTCAATTCAATTCTCGGTGATAGGCCATAACATCGGCTGCCGGCAGAAGTTACCACCCACCAGACAAAGTCTTGCCGCCAAGCGATTCGTCGTGTTCCGGCATGATGATTAGTGAAGCCGTATGGAGGACGGGTCTGAGCAGTTGTGTTGTGATGTGTGCCGGGTACGACGCGCCAAATGTTGTTGTGTCGGAGGTTTGGTCGTGAAGGGTCTCCAGATCAATCTCCCTCTGGCGCAGCATCATTGGTCGTGTTGTTGGGTTTAACATTGCATTACCTCGCTCAACTGTCATCATCCTTCCTATTCCTAAGTTTTTTTATGTCATCATCATCATCTCAGCGTTTATCCCGGTTGTATCGGCGGCTTTCGCGTTGGAGCCCGGGGTCCGCTTTCCTGCACATTCTCCTCCATTTCGCACGATCTTTAGCATCCTGTGGTAAGAGCTTGTTGGCACGCATGTCATCTCTTACAACGTCAAGCTAGCACTTCTTTGGTCTACCCCGCTTGTTCCGGCCCGGCGGAGGCGCCATGGCAAGACATTTGTTATCCACGTAACATGCCGCTTTGCGTAAGACGTGGCCGTACCAGCGTAGGCGACCCTCCTGCAATTTGTCTGCAATGTCACGGACACGAAGGCTGCCCCGGATGCGGGAGTTCCTGATGCGGTCTTTCTGCGTAACTCCACACATCCACCGCAGCATATTCATCTCCGTGACACGCAGCTCCTGCTTGTGTCGGTCAAGCACAGGCCAGGCATCACTGCCATACAAGAGAACAGGTCTACTGATGGTTTTATAGACCTGCCCCTTAAGCTTAACCGGCATTTTGGGGTCACAAATGACACCTGTCACCTCACGCCATTTCGCCCAAGCTGCGGAAATACGTGCCCTGACGTCGCAATCAATGTCGCCGGACGCGTGAAGCACAGACCCCAAGTATTTAAACTGGTCCGTGCACTCGACCATGTCTCCGCCTATGCGCACAGACATGGGGTCTGTCGTGTTGCTGGCCAGGTACACGGTCTTCGCCACGTTGAGTTTCAGACCTCCGTTCTCAAGCGAGTCCTTCCACGCATTCACACGCCGCACCAACCGTTCCCTGTCCGCGTCCGCCAGCGCGATATCGTCAGCATACATGAGTAGCCAGGGAGGCTGCTCATGTGAGTCCTTGATGCTGTCCGACAAAACGTCTAATATCACGCTGAACAGAAACGGACTAAGGAAGGATCCCTGGTAGACTCCGACGGTGATGGGGAAGGGTTTAGTGTCGCCAACAGCGGTCCTAACAACGGAATCGGAATTGAGGTACATGTCTCGAATTATGTCAAAATAGGCTTCAGGTATCCCTTTGGACCTAGTGCCCACCAGATCACCCCGCGAGGGACACAGTCGAAGGCCTTCTGCATATCTAGAAGGAGCATATGCAGAGGCGTGTTCTTCGATCTGTATCTCTCCATGGTGATCCTTAGTGCGAAGATAGGGTCCATAGTTCCGTACCCTGGCCGAAACCCATATTGACACTCCGAGACAGCACACTCCTGCCGGATTCGGGAGTCTATGATCCTCTCAAAGATCTTCATGGTGTGGGACATGACCTTGATACCGCGATAGTTGCCACACTCCTGAACCGAGCCCTTGCCTTTAAAGACTGGAGTAATGATACTCAGCCTCCATTGGCTCGGGATTTTGCCGGTCAGGAGCACGCGGTTGAAAAAGTTAGTTCACATGCCCACACCGCGAGGACCCATCACCTTCCAGGCATCAATGGGGACTCCGTCAGCTCCGACAGCTTTCCGATTCCCCATGCGACGAAGAGCCGTTTGGACTTCCTCAGGCGTTATCAGAGGCACTAGTCCAAGGTTCGGAGGGAGTTCCGGTGTCTGCACCTCTTGATGCTGCTTGTTCAGCAGCTCGTGAAAGTACGAGCGCCATCTCGCCTTTACCGCGAGGTCCTTGCATAGCAGGTTGCCATTAGGGTCTTTTACACAACGGCACTTGGATATATCCTGCGCCGCTTTGACCCTGGAATGTGCCAACTTGTAAATGAGCTTTTGCCCCTCAGTCGATTCCAACTTCTCGTAGAGAGGTTGCAAGTGGTCTCGTCTGGCTCTGGCTACAGCTCTTTTAGTGGCACGTTTGGCAACCTTGTATGCGTCGCAATCTTCAGGAGATCCGGTCGCTTGCCACGTTTTGAAGAGGGCTTTCTTCACCTTAGTCTCCCTCTGGACTGTGTCGTCCCACCACCAGGTTTCCTTGTCACGTTTGCGGCCGCCATTAGAGACACCGAGTACCACCCACGCCGCCCCCGTAATAGTTGCCTGGATCCTGTCCCAGTGACCTTGCACAGGTTCTCCGTCGGTACCGACGCACTTGTCGCCAATAGCCGACGCAAAATCCTGGGACCTGTTTTCATCAAGCAGCCACCACCGGATCTGGCGCCGACAGTCCTCTACACGTCTACGTTGGGCCTTTACGCAGAGCTCCATGACAAGGAGACGGTGTTGTGCAGTGAGACTCTCACCGGGTATGACTTTGCAGTTGGCTACTTTGCCGATGTGGTGCCTCCTAGTTAGTAGAAAATCGATCTGGGTAGCGCTTCGCCCGCTCCGGTAGGTGACAAGGTGCTCCGGCTTCTTTTTGAAGTAGTTGTTCACGATTGCAAGGTCCGCGGCCGCACACATTCGGAGAATGCTGTCCCCTTCCGCGTTGCGGCTACCGTACCCAAAGCCACCGTGAACACGCTCAAACTCGTCACACCTCTCACCCACATGACCGTTCAAATCACCACCCAGAACGATTCCCTGGGATAACGGAATCCCGCAAAGCAATCCTTCGAGCTGGGTCCAGAACAGCGTCCTTTCGGCTTCACCGCACCCGGCCTGCGGAGCGTAGGCACTTATCAAGTGGGTTATAACCCCATTGACAAGCACCCGCACCGATATTAGCCGATCGCTGATGCGATTCACCGCCAAGACGTCATCCTGGAGCTCGTCAGACAACACCACGGCGACCCCATTTCTCTCACTAGGCTATTGGGAATGACTACAAGCTGATCTACACGGGTGCCGTGTAGATCAGCTTGTAGCCATTCCCAATAAGCCGGGATTTGCTGCCTTTCCACCGAGTCTCCTGCAGGAACGCCACGGCCACCCTCCGCCTGTGGAGAGTTTCGGCCAGCTCTCTCGCGCGTCCAGTTAGCGTGCCAACGTTCCACGACGCGAAACGGATTTTCATGGTTTGGGCTCGCTTCTTCAGCCGTGTCCGCCTCTGACACGGTAGCCCTAGCCCACAGGTCACAGGAGTCGGGCGAGGCTCCTGAGCACCGTTTTGCAGCGGCGCCCTAACTGTGACTCGTGCATTTCTTCTTTTTCTTTTCATGTTGGTTTGGCGTATTTGGCTTTTACGAGTGCGACTGCCGTCTGACCACTCAACCCCGAAGGGAACCCGGCGTCAGAGCCCCGTTCGTGAGTCAGCAGGTGCACCGTCTGGCAGGTGGGGTTGACTTGGGTCCTGGAGATGGAGGTGGGACCCCAAAGCACCCACACACATTTTTTATGTGAATAGGCTTAATAAACTAGTGCGCTTTACCATCACGATTGCATCACTGCGTACCATCAGGCGGGATTGCAGTCAAGCACTAGTTTATAATTTAAAAAATATATATACAATATGTTAAGAAAACCCTGTCCGACCCGTAAGGATAATAAAGGTTAGGTAAACACATGACCAAATAAAATATGAATTTTAACATAATCATCATAGTAACAATACTAGTGAATTTTGAAATAACCTCTTTTTCTCGCGAATTAATTCCAACTTCCCCAAAATTTGTTCATTTTTAAAAAGTGACAACACTATTGTTGACGGTATAATTCTGAGCGAATAGCGATGCGACCGCGTGCCCTGCCCCTCTTCGCCCGCGTCTGTATGGCATACTGCACATGTTATAAGTTACCTCTTTTTGCGAAATAATATTTATTTTTTTAGGGGGATTTCTTTTTAAAGTTTGACACGGCTTTGTAGGCATTAGTAGAATCAGTTATCGCTACCTAACAATACCTTCACGGATCGGACAGGGTTTTCATTACATATTGTATATAGTAATGTACATCATATGTTTTTTTTTTAGATTTTTCATTTTCTTATTTTAGAAGTTGGGACCAACTTTTATCCACTTTGGAAGCATCTGTCACCCAAACTATTCGGTTTAGAAACAAAGTATTTAGAAACCTTGATATCATTTTTGAAGACCTATCCATAGATACCCCACACGTATGTGTTTGATGAAAAAAAAAAATTTTTGAGTTTCAGTTCTAAGTTTGGGGAGCTCCCAATATTTATTATTATTTTTTATTATTGCATCAAAATCTTAATGCGGTTCACAGAATACATCTACCTACTAAGTTTCAACAATATAGCTCTTATAGTTTCGGAAAAAATGGCTGTGACATACGGACGGACGGACAGACGGACAGACAGACATGACGAATCTATAAGGGACCCGTTTTTTGCCATTTGGCTGCGAAACCCTAAAAATCAATGCCACTTTCTTTGTAATTTTTTAATCCACCAAAACTGTGTAATGGCACCAGATTGGCAGTAAAAAACTTATTGTGAAATTTAATTTAATCTACGATTTTAACTGGTACCTATATCAAAAGAAGAAGTTTGTTACTGCGTATCCCTATGATCCCAATTGATATGCCATTTGAGTTCAAAGGATTACAATATCCTGTGCGTTTATCATTTGCTATGTCCATCAACAAAGTCTAACTTTATGTTGCCTGTTCGAGAGTCGGTACCCCCACCAGTCGTTTGTTTATATTTGTTTATACATGCTAGAAATGGAAAAACAAAGAATATTGTTTATTTAAATGTTTTAGAGTAAGTTTTAAAACTACTAGCAGTTAAAAAGAATAAGTATTTTATGTTTGAATAAATAATTTTGGTGATACAATTTTGTTATTATTATTTCACTTTGCCTATATAGCGAAGCACGTATCAGGCCGCTAGTTACTCCATGAATATTAATCTATTGTTATAATTAATTTCAGTATAAAACAGTTAGAAGACCAGGAGGCTCGCGTGCAGGACTTTATTCACAGTCATCAAACCCGTTGGCTCGATTCAAAGACGACCGTGACCTTGAGACAGCCTGCGGCGGGGGCGAAGCTGAAGATCCGATGTTGCAGTATATTAGGGATAGGAAGCGCGAGAGGGGGATTGGGCCAGGTTAGTAATATTCGAAATCAAATATTTATTGCAGGATGTCAACTCCAGTGCAGCGGCTGATGAACGTCTAGCACTTTAAAGGTGATGCGAACCTACAGGTGGTAATTTTATATCCACCAATTCGCATCGAAAATAACTACTTATGTTAATTTGTCTAAACCACCTCTGAGTAAACAAATGGAAAACAAGTAGAGGAGCCTTTGCCCTACAATGGGACGTCACAGGCTTTTAATAATAATAATAAATAGATCTACTGTGGGATCTGGGTTTGATTTCCAAGTCGGGAACAATTATTTATTTATTAGACATCTTAAATGAATATTAATCGCATGACGGTTTCAATTTCAAGCTCTTAATTGTTATTTTCTTTACACAGAAAAACCAATGTACAAGGCCAATTCCCGCCAAACCGTTTCAACATTCGTCCTGGATACCGCTGGGACAGGTCGACCGTTCAAACGGCTATGAGGAAGCATTTTTGAGCAACAGCAAACGCAAGGCGCAGGAAGAAGCGGCTTATAAGTAGAGCACCGAAGACTTGTAATATGCGTTCTAAATATGAGTATTTAAAATGCATATATATGCATTCTAAATATATTACAATTATATTACAAGTCTTCGGTGCTGGTAACGAAGATCGAATTTCATCTTTTTTAGACATTAACGTGACATTATGATGTCTTGAAAATTACGTAAATAAGGATGTAAATATTTTGTATAGCAGTAAACTTATTAAGACTATGTAAATTTGTTCTTTTGTTTAAATGAAACCACAATCAATTGAATAGAATAGACTAAAAATCATTTTTCAACACACTTGCTCATAAAGTGGCTATGGTCACCACCAATTAGGCACATAATGACACCCATAATCAAAGTGACAAAAAAAAACTACAACTCACTAGTGAGTTATAGATTATGGAAAATCTATAACTCACGGTTTGTAAAATAATTACCATCTTTATAAGGGTCCAAATTAATAAAACCCAAGTTAAAATCACCTAAAATAACAAGATCATCGGCCCAAACGGCAATATTATTTGCGTTATCCAAAAAATACTTAAGGATTTCGGTTTTAACTGGTGGAGGTAGATATACAACGCATATAGCAAGCTTCCCAGTACTTGAGCCAATGCCAATCTGCAGTGACCCACAAGTCCTCCATATTTGTTTCCAAACTCTTGACACGAGCAGACGGTATGTCCCTAGAAACGGCCAAAAGCACCCCACCGCTATCTTTTTTAGAATTACTACTGTTTGATCGATCCCTGCGATAAACAACCTATCTATCATCGATCAATTCATGATTATAAATATTTGATTTAAGCCAGGTTTCAGTAAATGCACTATTCTTATAATTCGTCATCAGAATATTCTTTGAAACTTCGCAAGTCTTAGCTCTAAGGCCCTGCACTTTCTGATAGTATATGTCAAGCATTGCGGTCATCAAATACACCAATTCATTATTAGCAAAATACATTAACAACTTATACTAAAAGCTTGAGACTATCCACATTTTTAATTGAAATAGCTTGATGTTCCACTTTTGGGCGTTTTCGGACGGCTTGTTAACACAAATGAAATTCGATATATGTAGTTCAACAGGTGTTTATTTCGGTTGCATTCGCAATGGCGGTGTAGAGGTACAAGGTTACGATTAACATTGGTTCACAGGAAATACAGTATTACATTGAGTTTTACACCATTAAATTAATGTTCTTGCATAAGTTATCCACTACGTCGTCAGTGATCTGACTCCCTAAAAAAACTCTGTCCATAGAGATCTATCTACACATTAGTGGTGTGCTTGTTGATCTCGTGGGAACCATAAACAATTAGTATGGTTCGCCACACACTGTTTTCCGAGCAAAAATTCGTCCATTGCGAACCCATACAAATTTATAAGACATTTCCCGGGCTTTTATACGAGTCGCAGAGTGGAGTGATTTAAGTGCCGGAGACAAATCTTCCGAAATGTAGACTGGGCTTACAGTCCCTCCAATTCTAAGATGCTGCGTACAAAGCTTTTTCTCGGGATCCAGATTAAATTTACTGACCGCGGCCAAGATGCTGACACGGAAACGAGGATTACGTAGCTTAACAATCACTGGCCGAGGACGTGGATTGTCATTGTTAATTTTAGCAACTCTGAAAGCACGTTGGATATCTTCGTTAGCAAGCGGATTTTCATAGTTAAATAACGGTGGTGATCAAATTCTCAGATCGACTTTCCGGACTTTCCTTTTCAATATTTGATTCTCTTATATTATGTTGTTCAACAACGTTCAGCCCAGCAGTGAGATCTGTCATGGTTGTTTTAAGCCTCTCGTTATCACACTTTATGTCGGTGGCAATTGCAGTTTCACTTTCTAATTTAGATTTCTTCTCTTCATATTTTGTGCTCATATAAATTCAAGTGAGTCTCAGAAACCACCTATTTTGTCGAGCACATTACGAAACGCGAACATACACATTGCTTCCATTATTTTAACAGGCGCTTATTTAATTTCAACTGAGCTCTTTTAGTTTTGTCGGAATGGACTACGGCTTTGAAATTTGACGTAAATATTGTTTATTGTTAGCCTTAAGTTTGCTATCGGCGTTCACTAACTAAAACATTTGAAATAAGTAAAAACCTGCACTATAATAATATTGGTCTTCATTATATGTAGTAAGTATGGTTACTAATTCTTGGGGTCTAAGGAATAAATTAATATAAAAAGAAATAACTTTAACATTAGAGCAAATATCAGAGATAAAATTTGCTCTGCATCGCAATCAACACAAATAATCGCAACTAACGCTCCACGCGCTGTTGTGGTATACAAAACACATGCACGGCGACAAGGTGACGCGTCTTTGCGACTTCTGAATACATGTTTATGGTCATGGTGTCTTTGGTTTTTGTATATTCGTTTTTGCCACCGACTTCCAAAATTAGTTATTTTTAACTTTGTGGTGTTTAGAGGATGTCATATAGTGGTCCAGTTTATAAGATAATGTTTTGTACGTGTAGATAATTATAATATATCTATCGGGTAAGTACACGATAGATAAACAAAAAAAAAAAATCTCTTGATGTCTTTGGTTGGTTCGATTGTTCTAAGGCAATGGAAAAGTCGAATGAAAGTTTCGGTTCTAATATTGCGAAACTCATTTGTCTCGAACAGATTTGTTCCCAACCCTAGCAGGAAGGCTCAGCACGGCCGTCTATACCGTCAGGAAACTAAGACAATACGTTGATACAGCCCGTTTACTCTATTTTAGTTATTTCCACAGCGTTATGTCCTACAGTATTCTACTGTGAAGTAAATAAAGCTGCTGACATACAAAATATATTTGTTCTCCAAAAACATGCTGTCCGAGCAATTTACCAGCTCGGTGTAAGAGTTCCTTTAGGAGATTTATTTTTAGGTATTCTCACGTTTGCTTCGCAATTTATCTTAGCCAACATCTTATTTGCTAGGCAAAATATTTACATGTACACAAAAAAACAGTGAGATCTATAATGTTTACACCAGAAAAAGGGCAAACTGCGAGCCCCTTTTCACCGACTTCAAAAGGTCCATAACTCTTTTGTTGGGCTTGGTATAGCTTTTTATAACAAGATACCCTCTGCTTTGCTAGACTTGCCTTACAATGCATTTAAAGCACAGATCAAATCCAAACTGTTTTCAAAGACATATTATTCTGTAAATGACTATTTAAACGATAAGAACAGCTGGTCGCTCTGATTAACTCAGGACAATGTTTGTGTTCCTCCGTGGCGACTGACAGCCTCCGTGGCGTAGCGGTAGCGGACGCGGCCGCTGCGCAAGGTGGCGCGGGTTCGATCCCCGCACAGTGCAAATATTTGTATGCATGAATATGAATATTTGCACTGGTCTGGTCGTGCCTCGGAAAGCACGTTAAGGCGTTGGTCCCGGTTGCCATACGAACATCTAGTGGCAGTCGTTACGGGTTGTTGGAGCCCTCAAAAGTCCAATAATTGGTGTAACTGCAATGCTTCGATGTCGCCTTCGGGTTGTGGAGGTCAGACGGCAGTCGCTTCACGGAAAATGTCGAAGTTTAGCCATATCAGCAGTTGGACTGGTAAAGCGGACCTCAGACTCTAAAGCTGAAAAAGGCTTCGGATGCGACTGGGATTAACGCTGGGATGATGATGATGAATGTTTGTGTTCCTTCTCCAGAATTTGCTAACTGACACATTATATGAGTTCATATAATTTGCTTGTTTTACAATGCATAAATATGTGAGCTCGTTCTTCACGCCCTTTATACCTGGGGCTTTATTTGGGTAATAAGTTTGTACTAGTTTACATTTCCATTTTAATTATATTTTATTTATTGTTTTTGCTTTTCTGGTATTTTGGCGTGGCTAGCTGGGATATAATAAAATAAATTCATTGTTGTTGTTTTTTCTTTTGTTAATTACTGTACCTACATAGTATTGTAGAAAGTAATGTGTGTGTGTGTGTTTTTTTTTTTTTAATGAACAGACAGCTGTGCTGCTGGGGAGTTTATTCCGCCACTTTTACTTCCCAGCGAAAGCACTAGGAAGTAGCGAAGGGCGGGCGTTTTGGGGGACTGTCTTATGTAATATTGACGTTCAAAAACTGCTGATTCTCAGCCTAATTTGAATAAAAGACTTTTGATTTTAATTTGATTTTGATTTGTCAATTTATAATCCTTACTAATATCTATTATAAACACTGAGGTATTACTACTACGTAGTACTACTACGTAGCGTACGCTAGTAATATACATAGTTCAATGCGCAATGTGCATGTGTGTGTGTGCAGTGTGCAATGTGCATGTAGTGTGTGCGTCAGACACTAGTTGCCTGGCATTTTTGCTGAATTGGACCTTTTTGGTGCAGCTACGAGGCACACTTTGCTGCCATTTTTAAACAGGGATTTTTTACTTTTTGTTTGGTTTTTATTCTACTTTTTTATTTGGTTTTTTATTTTATTTTGTTGCTACCTGATGTATATTTATAATTTATGCCAGATGTATTGTGTGTCTTTAAGTCTGTGCTGAATAAATGTATTTTCTTTCTTTCTTTCTTCTCTTTCTTTCTTTCAATGATTATAAATCGGAAAGTGAGTTTGTTTGTTTGTTCCGCTTTCACGCCGTGACTACTGAACCGATTGCTTTGAAATTTTGCAGACGTAAAGTTAGAAGTCCGGATTAAATAATACTTAGGGTACTTTTTATCCTGGAAAAGTTGATATTCCCGAGGGAAATCTTAAAAGCGCGATATAACGGAATTCCACGCGTGCGAAGCCGCGGGCGGAAAGGTAGTCAGACATAAATTGATTACAGTCAAAAAATAAAATATTGGCAACGATTCTCTTGTTCATAAACTCAACTAATTTTAAGTTAACTGCATCTTTTTCTATCTATTACATTAAGAAAAGGACAGAAGATAAAATGTCAGTTTAGACCTGTCAAATTAATCTGCTACTGACGTATTTTTGGTCGCCATGTTTATAATCCCGTCTAAACTGTCTATGGAGCGAGGTTTGGCGGGAATGTCAAGATGAGTGTTACGCTCATTTTTCATTGGACTTTTAAAATTATTTATAGTGTCGTTTACTAAATAAAAACGCGTGATTTATGTAGTAAAAAGTGCATTAAGTGAATAATTCAAAAAGAACAGTGAAATACTGTAGCATAGTGGCCACATCATGTCTTGACGCTAAACCGCTCCTTATCGTCCAAACGCGGGAAACGAAAGGAGTTAGATTAGTTAGGATAAGTTTAGGATAAGCTAGGATAAGTTAGGATTAATTAGGATAAGTTAGGATAGAAGTTTACTCAAGAGAATATATACTAAAGACTAGGCTGTATGGCGTACTATGCCTTTGCCTTTTCCGTTCACAAGAACGGAAAGAATTGAACAAAAAAAAAATGTCTATGGAGCATCTTAATTTGACAGGATTAAACTAAAATGTTATCTTCTATCCTTTTCTTAACGAAATGGAAAGAAAAAGATACACTTAACTTAAAAATAGTTTAGTTTGTGTACAACTGAATCGGCGCTAATGTCACTGTGATGACAAGTCCTATTATAATTTAACAGGCACAAAAAATTTGCAATCTTTGGTCCAAGATGTAACATCAAATCTACACACTTAATCATTTCCTTTTTTCTTATATTCAAACTATCTCCATAATTATAATATTATGACAGTTGATCTGGGGTTTATTTTTGGCATTTTTATATTATAAAGGGTGTATCTGACATCGATGCACAAACGAGTACCATGGATTCAGTACGTGATTCTGAACCCCCCAGTGGTGGAATTTTTCGTCGGCTTTTTCATGATTTATAAAAATATATGTGTAGTTTTTTTCAGTTTAGACTGTTCATAATTGCTATACTTTTATAACCCAATAAAATTTTATAGTGAAAATTAATTAATTCGCCAATTACACAAAAAAGCGCAATGAAAACAAAACTCGAAAAACTATCCCATCAGCTGATTTAATAGAGTTTACATCAGGGATCCACGTCATACCTACAAACCCGCACGGCAGCATGCTTGCGACGTTCAAAGGCCGAGCCGACCGTTATTTTTAAACACTGTTAATTCTGTAACCATTCATTAACGACATAAATGACTATCATAAGTTTATTAGTGGCATGCGGTCCAGCCTTTTCGCGAAGTTTGCGTTACGATGTCAGATACATCCTGTATATTATTTGGCTAATACTGGCACCGGGAAAACAAATGTTTATGACACATTGTTGACAACACATATTTAATATACTACCAAAGCCATTGTCGGTCTCCGTGGCGCAGCGGTTAACACGCCTGCCTGCGACGTGGAGGCCCCGGGTTCGATCCCCGGCCAGGTCATGATGGGAAACGATCTTTTCCTAATTGGCCTGGGTCTTGGATGTTTATCTATATATGTATCTATTATAAATATAGTATCGTTGAGTTAGTATCCCATAACACAAGTCTCGAACTTACTTTGGGGCTAGCTCAATCTGTGTGATTTGTCCGTATATATTTATTTATTTGTTTATTTAAAGCCTTGACCAAATTGATCTGAAAAGTACATAAGTAGTGCCAATGAATTTAAATAAATTCAATGGCACTACTTATGTACTTTTCAGATCAATTCCCAACTGATGCCATAAATATGGCATCAGTTGGGAATTGGGCAGCCTCCGTGGCGTAGCGGTAGCAAACGCGGCCGTTGCGCAAGGAGACGCGGGTTCGATCCCCGCACAGTGCAAGTATTTGTATGCATGAATATGAATATTTGCACTGGTCTGGTCGTGCCTCGGAAAGCACGTTAAGCCGTTGGTCCTGGCTGCCATACCAACATCTAGTGGCAGTCGTTACGGGTTGTTGGAGCCCTCAAAAGTACTTATAACAATTTATTGGTCTAACTGCAATGCTTAGATATCGCCTTCGGGTTGTGTAGGTCAGACGGCAGTCGCTTCACGGAAAATATCGAAGTTTAGCCAAATTTAGCAGTTAGATTGGTAAAAGTGGACCCCAGACTCCAAAGCTGAAAAAGCTGCGGATGCGACTGAGATTAACACTGAGATGATAATGATGAATAATAGTACAAATAAATTGATTGGCACTACTTCTGTACTTTTCAGATCAATTTGGTCAAGACTTTGGTAGTATATTGAATAAGTGTTCTCAACAATGTGTCATAACCGCCCATTGGTCCGTTCGGTCCAAACATCCCAACTGATCCCAACTAGTCGCAATAATTTGACAAAAATGTGTTCGCCGATTAGGGGGCTGGTCTGCCAACTCATTAGCTCCCTGCATGCGCTTATTCAGGTCTTGTTGAGTAGCCTCATATTTATTAAAGATATCCTTTAGACGGCTGAAGGATAATAATAATATGAAATGATAAGAATGATATGTGTAATATGCGCTACCGTTAGCGCATATTCCCTGTCCAGCAATTCATCCCGAAGGAGCCGTGTAAGTACCTGTATCATACATAGTATTACACAAATGTAATTCTCTATTACAATTTTTTAATTCTTGTATTTTTAAGTTAAGTGCACCTTTACTTTATCTTTTATTAAGAAAAGGACAGAAAATCAAATGTTAATTTAGACCTGTCAAATTAATCCGCGCCTAACCTAAAATGATGTATGTTTGGTCGCCATGTTTATAATGAATAGAGTCTAAACTGTCTATGGAATATCTTAATTTGACAGGATCTTCTATCCTTTTCTTAATGAAATAGAAAGAAAAACATACACTTAAATTAAAATTAGTTTAGTTTAAACAAGAGTAGCGGCGCCACTATTACCATTTGTACCAATCTAAACTAAAATCCTAAGTGGACGATCGGGAACAAAATCACTATTTTTGTAAATTCCCGTTCTTTCTACTGTGTGGATGAAGTCGGAGGAGCGTACGGGAAATACACAGCTGACACCAGCTCGTAATACCTACTTACCAAACTCTGAAGGCCAATTCCCGTAACTAAAAACGTCCGTAAGACAAACAAACAAAAAAAAACTTGTCAAAATGTATCTGATCTCTGCATCGACATATACTAATGGACATGCCTTAGAGATGACAATAGTGGCACTCCAAAAGAAAGAGAGGAAACGAAGTTTCGGTCTATCTTTATCTCTCTCAAAATGATCAATTATCTATGAGGAAAGATATAGTGCTAGACCAAGCATACGCCATCCCTCTCGAGTGAGAGGGATTCTAGAGAGACAGTAGTAGGAGTAGTAGTAGTGTAGTGAGGGTTTCAAAAGTGTTTTTGAAACCAAAAAAATAGCAGATCATACGCGTACGGCATGTCCATTAATATTTATGTTTATGGATCTCAGTCTCACTCTGTCAAAAAAACCGTTTTTGGAGGTTTTGGCGGGAAGCTAAGATGAGTGCCACGCTCATTTTTCATTGGAGTTTTAAATTATTTATAGTGTATACTAAATAAAAACGCGTGATTTATGTAGTAAAAAGTGCATTCAGTGAATAATTTATAAAGAACAGTGAAATATTGTAGCATAGTCGCCACATCATGGCTTTGTACCAAAACTTCCTCTTGAGTGTTCGGTACTCGCGGCCGTCTTTTTCGACATGAATAATTCATTACGTGACATTGGCTAAATGCACAAACCGTGCGGAGCCATAAGAGAAAGAAAGAAGAGCTTTTGAAGTTTTTTATTTTACTTGAAATTGGCACAAAGTCATAACTACACTACAAAAAAAAAAAAACGTTTTTGACAGATTGAGATTTGATGAACCTTTCTAAAATTACGAGAATGGCCAACAGATATCTTTTATCCTGTAATAAAATACAAGTCTGATAGTTATATAAAAACTGCCAAATATTCTGAATTTATTCTCAGGATTAGAAGTAAAGTTGGAGGAATTCGTCCTTAGACGCATGAATCTGTTTATTTAAAAGTTTATAAAAAAACACGAAGAGAGCCAGATAATTATATTTAATTTCTCGTCCCAGTAGGTAGGTACTTATTAGATACACGTACTTTAAAACTTGATGATGTTGATGCCAGAACCTGATCCCTGTAAAAAAAGTTGATAATATAGCTTGGATCACAACAAACTACGCGCATACATTGAATATATTACACACATACACACCCTTGTGTTACTGATAGAGTAGTGTGTGTGTCTGTATCAGTGTGTGCGTATGTACCTGCGCTTGCTTCTCTTTACAGGTGTGTTTGACCGTTAATGTGGCGGGACCATGTTACATTTTTATATGCTCATCTTTGCACATGTTTTTGGGTAGAAGCTACATATGGAATATATGTTAATTATATTTATTCATAAACGGTGCTTAAAGTTAACTAGTGATTAGCGATTCTTTAACCATACATGGTTGACCTTTTAACGTCACTTAACTTAATCATCCTATATGAATAAACAACACAGTGTTTAAGGGGTTTATTCATAAGCGATGATTAAAGTTGAGTGACGTGTAAATGTCTAAATGTATGTTTAAATATATGTTTCTTCTTCTTCGTTTCGCTCTTGACAGAACGGTCGTGGTCGCTATGACTGAATCCGAGAGGCTGATGTTACACGCCGTACGATCTCTCTCCATCTATCCCTGTTGGACGACAGTCTGGAGCATTTATTAACAGGTCCCCCCACTGCCGCCTTGATTTGGTCGTCCACCTCATCGGTGACCTTCCACGAGGTCTGTTCCCTTCCACTCTGCCCTGGACGACCAAACGTTCTATAGAGTCACTATTGCGCCTTGATATGTGAGCGAAAAATCCGAGTATACGGGACTGTACTATTTCTGAAAGACGCTGTTTGATGCCGAGTTCTTGGAGTATAGCAACATTTGTTCTAAACTCGGTCCATGATACCTCAAGCATTCTTCTCCAACACCACATTTCTAGAGCGTCTATCTTTTTCTTTTCCAATTCCCGTAACGTCCACGTTTCAGCTGCGTAGAGAAATATGGGGAATATTAGTGCTCGGACGAGCCTGATCTTAGTGGCTTTAGTTATGTCGCGATTCCTCCATATTTTCTTGAGCTTGTCCATTGCTCCTCTTGTCAAATGTATGTTTAGCGTTTATGAATAAGGGGGATTATGTTTAGTTATACTCTAAATTATAATTTATGGTACCTACGTATTGAGCATGTATCATGTGAAGTTGTACAAATTTAACGTTTCAGAATTAAGTGAAAAAAAAATATAACTGTTTATAAAAAAAATATAACACTGAAATCCTACGCACAATATTTGTTGTACAGGTACAGTCAGCAACAAAAGTAAAGTAACACTTAATTTTTTTACAATAACTTACACGGTTGTCGCCTTATATTTTGCACTAGCCGCCGCCAGCGACTTCGTTCGCGTGGAGTTAATTATGCTCCGCTCCTATTAGTCGCAGCGTGATGCTATATAGAATAAAGCCTTCCTGGATTAATGGGCTATCCAACGCAAAAAGAATTTTTCAAATCGGACCAGTACTTCCCGAGATTAGCGCGAACAAACAACAAACATACATAACAAACTCTTCAGCTTTATATATTAGTATAGATGAGCAATTGCCTAAAACTAGCGCTTAGTGATAACCTAATACATACTATTTTTTTGGATCAAACTTTTTAAACTTTAACTTAATGCGTACCCGCCGTCATAACGTACACCCACCGGCTGTCAAAACACGTTCTCTGTCCACACACGCTCTCTGTCCCACAATCACAGCCTTTTCACAACCGAAAGGACCGATCTACTACGAAAGAGAACGAACGGCCACAGTCGACCGCGCAGGCTGACGCGGCGCACGTCTTTGCCACTGCGCTATAAAAAAAAAGTTTTACAACGCATTCTGAATTCGAAAATTTCAAATTTTAGGAATGTGATCTGTGTCCGTCGTCGAACCATCTATGTGCCATAATCAGTGATGTTAATTTGTGTGGATTAAAAATGGGTGTTTTATTTAATTTGGTTTTATTTGTGACCGTTTTGGTGCCTAGTGTTTTTGGCCAAGAGGCTGCGTGCTATGGAGCTGGCAGCGTTGCTGGCGCAGCCATCGGTTCTTTCCTTGCAGCTCTTCTTTTAGTAGCAGCTGCTTACTACTTGAGGAAACTGTATTGGAAATCGCGGAAAGGTACGTGAGCTATACCATGTTTTTTTTTTAGGAAACGCTCGCGGTGTATCTGCGGCCCACGTATTTCTAAATTTGAATAATAACACTACGACCTTTGCCTTTTTAGTAGTCTATGTAAGAAAAAAAAAGTTTATTTATTATGGTCAAGATGGCAAATTCAAAGTAGTACGCAAAATTTTTATTGAACATGCTAAAATAAGCGGATCGTAAACCCGTTCAAACAGTTCTCAAGTTACTGTTTTAAACGTTCATTGAATATGTATGACTGAGTTTAATGCTTAACGTGACTTAATTGCGAAATATTCAGACAAGAAGCTGGTTACATAGAAACTGGTTTGTAATAATACCATTTATGGGGACATAGCTAAATGTTATTTGAAAAGAGACAGGTTTCTAAGTGACATATTTTAATGAATTGTTTATTGCAATAATTAAGAAATTAACAAATTAATAGGCAAAGAGCTCATTGGGCATCAAAAAATTCGTCCACGTCGCTGTTAATGTAATGGGGGGATAAGTGCCCAAAAGGCTGGCGGCATTAGCACGTTGGATGGCAATGCTGATTCTTTGGGCTAAAAATAGGCCAGCATGGTCACGTGAGCAGTCAATTTTTTTTATGAATAACGGGCGAAAAGGCTTCAATTGTGACAGGTATAATCGACCATGAGAACAGGTTTATTGATCAAGAGGTATTGGCACGTCGGTCCAAAATGTGAACGGTTTGTGCGCGAGATTGAAACATGGTCAGGAATTTAGGAGTTACTGTAAAACCAGGTCGAACTCAAGAAAATTATTACAAATTTTATAAAAAATAAAATCTGTTTACGTATTTCAGGCAACATGCCCATATATTGTTAGTGTACAACTTAAAATCTATGTTAGTATTAAATAAAAAAGAAAATACATAGTTAAGCTATTTTCAGCCCTCTGGGGCACCAGGCACACGCACTTGTGCTTGAACCCAGTGCACGTGCAGAGCACGTTCAGAATGGTGTTGGCGCTTTATAAACCATTCAGAGGCACTTTGAATTGCCAAGGTGTCTATCAGTCTGAAGATTACAGGCTATGTTGCCCATTCCAAAGCGTATTAGGTAGGTCTAGGTATAGACGACAGCACATCAAGCACACTGTGTCAGATTTCTTTATTAGATTTACAACTTTATATTTAAAGTATTAAGGCTCAAAGTTGATTGGGAATATTTGACAGTTTCGGGTAACTCTATGGTACATATACCAAGGAGAAGAACGGGTTGGAAACTCCATGGAGAGAAAAAAAAATACTACAAAACTATTAGTTAGGTACACCTATAGTATTGAATTACTTATTTTATGTGAGAATCATGTTGAAAAGACATGCACAGTTATAAAGGCGACATTTGCCCTAAGTTACACACCTACTTAACAAGCGGTAATATTAATATGGTACTGGTAAGTACGTGGGTATGTAAACAAGCTTTCGACTCGTTGGGTTTTGCTAAACCTTAAATGAATTAATACCCTCCACCTGACATAAAAAACAACAAAACGTACATTCTATTTTATGTAATTGTCTTTCTACCTACCTGCTAAACACAATGCTTTTGTAAATATTGTTACAAGAATTAGGAAACTACCTGCGTACACATTGTTCCGGCTTTTGTTAAAATACAAAATTACCAACGATTCCTAACCTTAAAATGTATTAAAGTTGGCAAAATACTTTTCTATGTATACTAAAAATGACGTAAAATCTTCTTGCCACATCTTTCAATGTCGCTTCCTAGTTCTCATAATCGAAGTTTCCCGTAAGTAGTTAAAAAAAAGCAAAGAAATTGCAAAATTTAAAAAAAGCTATTCATAAACCCAAACCAAATATACAGTTTTTACCATTAAAATTTAGTTAGCAATTTGCTCAAAAATAAACTTTCGCCGCTGGCAAAGCAAACGAGTTAGCACCTTAGCACCAAACAAAAGCCATTATCAATGCGCATAGAGAACCTTTATAAAACCACAATAGACAGAGAACAGTAAAACATCTTCATATAAACGAGCCGCTCTCGGTTTGAATGTATGCGTGCGCGCCGAGCGCCGTGTCGGTACGCGATTTCACGCACACGCTGGCATAATATAGGATGGTATAGGATGGCGGCAATACGGGCTGTGCCGCGTGACTGTGAGCACGCGCGTAAATTACATGACCGCTCGCGTTCGTCAATTCTCGCCGGCCACTTACCATAATATTAATTATTACGAGTATCATGACTTCAAAAGGGGGAAAAAAATATTGTAGTGTTTTCGGGTGCCTCAATAATGATTTCGCAAATCCGGATTTATCATTCTTCATACTTCCTACTGAACCAGAAATGTAAGTACAACTTAAATCTTATTAGAAAATGTGATATATGTATTGTTTGTTTCACAGTTTATTTGCTTTATTAAGAGCGTACCCGAGTCGCATTTTTCCATATAATTGTATTCCCAGATTTACTTCCTGACTACTATGTTTAAAGTTAAGTTTATTTTAAGAAGCCCAGTTTTACTATAAAACAGAGTATTGAGTACGAAATATCTTTTAAGTAAACGTATTTGTCGCGTATAGTGTAATAAGGGCAATTTCACAATAATCAATATTGCAAATTACTATTATTTTTTTTCTATTGTCTTATGTGTTGTTTGATCCAAATATGGCGTCTTAATCATAATATTAAGTTAATAAAATTATAGTAAAATGTGACCGACTAACGCTTAGGGTTGCGTAGAATTTTATTTATAACATTATAACCTTTAATCCCTCCGACGCGCGCGTCGACAACACAACGCGAGGTGCTCTTAATAGCGAGTAAGCGAGCGGCGCCTTTGTTGCATTTGAGCTAGCTGTTGCTATCCGATTATATAAACAAACATTACACAGTACCCATATAAACAATCATTATAATTGTACCTCAGAAACTAATGAGGCTAAAAAGGTTTTGCGGTTTTATTAAAGTAAGGTATCATTTGTTAAATATTCGCTACCCATACATAATCTTAGCTTTACTAATGTCTACTTTTTCATAAGAACTACATATTTATTGTTTACGTTCTCATGTTTTATATCATTTAAGCATTAGTTATTAGCTTGTGAATATTATTGAGTTAGTGTTACATTTAAGTACTCATCACTTACAATCTTCTCTGATAAGAACCAGTTATATCGATTTCCCATATCACACATCACTTAAAATTTATCATTATTTACGAGCTTTAGAATATAATTTAGTGTTACACTTAAGTAATCTTAAAAATTTTGTCGGTATCAAATTTGTAACTTAATATAATAAATGTTATGTGAATAAAGGCTTTTTATTTTTACTAAATTTATAAATTGGTAAATTATTCAATCATAATATGCTTTTTATTCTATAAATTTAGATCAAAGTGACAACCCTAGGGTTCAACGCAAGAGTAGGCAAATAACTCTGCGGGCGGCCTTAGATAATCTACTGTTCTCTGTCTACTGTGATAAAACCTCTACATAGTCTACGCTGCGCGGCGCATATCACATGTCAGCGAAGCACTTTCACGATTTTCACATACTAACAAGTGTAAGTAACAGTGTGGCTGATTTTAGCAATGTTTGTCGAATGTTTTTACCCTTTATTTGCTGTGTTAATGTGTTATTGAAGAGTTTTTTTTTTTTGGAGAATAAGTACATTCATAATACATCTACTCATTCATCATCGTCATCGACCTTCTTTTTTTATCGTCCCACGGAGCCTCCTCTCATACAGAGAAGGATTGAGCGTAATCACCACGCTTGCTCAATGCGGATTGGCGATTTCAGACTTAAAGTCCAGGTTTCCTCAAGAAGTTTTCCTTCACCTTGTAATCAGTCATTGGCGTCCAAGATATACTTAGAATGTACATATACCCTACGGATCCTTATTTATTCGTCTAGTCTTACCACAAATCGATTGCCTGACCTTTCCGAAGAAAATCCCCGATAAGATCACTAAGAAAACGTGAATAGTCAGTATCTAGAATATGGTGTTTCTTAGCAAAAACGGATGCGAACGACTAGATGGGCTATTACTAACTAAATAGTCGTTAGTAAACAGCCCATCAATTCAGAACAGATAGTCTGCTATTATTGGGATGTATAAAAAACGTAGGAATGTCTAATGAAGCAGAATCATAAGGCACAAATCTGGTTTCTCTTAGACCAAGGACACGGCAAAGGTCAAGTGGAAACCGTTCTAGGTAGAATATATTAAAATTCTCTTTATTATGTCCACCATATAAATAACAGAAGATAAATATGAAGATTTTACAAAGGGTGACCATGGACTCTTATAGTTACGAGCGATCTTTTACAGACAACCTTGCTATACATCTAATCAATAAACATCACAAAAGAGCTTATAAAATTTTATGATAATGTTTAAGTAAATAGAACTTAAGTGCTTTTACAAATTTTGATCCAGCCGTCCCTTGCGGTTCTCCCCAGGGACGCCCTAAGCCGTGATTCGTATCGAGGTGTCGACTGTACTGGCAGTCGGCACCTCGACAGTGATAAGTAATATTTTGACATGCACGGTTGCCTGTTCAAATATTTCCCAGACTATTACAAGAAGCGATAAAACCCAGGTCCCGACATGCTTCATAGGAAACTCCTAAATACCATCTTTTATTCTTTGTTTTGATATGTGAACTGAATCCCAATTGCGACAACATTTTCGTGAAACAAGGGCCTGGCATCCACAATATCCATGGCCACAACGCGACCTTTTAAAAATCAAATCCATTCATAGATTCTAACCTGAGTAAAACCTTTTCGAAGGTTAAATATCTATTGTTTTACAATATTTCGTCAGTGAGACAGTAAGTAAATGAAAGATATAACTGAAACCTAAATAATCTACAACTACAATTTTGTCTCTCCTTCGCCTTGGTATTTTATCCAAAGGTTGTTTTTAGTGATAGGACCACCCGTTTTATCACCCTTTGTAAAATCTTTATATATTTATGTTCTGTAATTTATACGGCGTCCATCATCATCAACTTTTTTATCGTCCCACTTCTGGGCACAGGTCTACTCTCATACAGAGAAGGATTGAGCGTAATCGCTACGCTTGCTCAATGCGGGTTGGTGATTTCAGACTTAAAGTCCAGGTTTCTTTTTTTCTTTCTTTTTATTAATTATAAACTAGCGCTTGACTACAATCCCGCCTGATGGTAAGCGGTGATGCAATCGTTGATGGTAAAGCGCGCTAGTTTATTAAATATTCATAAAAACCTTAGTAAATAGGAAGGAAGACGGCCGTTGAGCGAGGTGGTGCAATGTTAGACCTGGTTTCATAAGATGTTTTCCTTACGCTTTTTAATCAGCGGCGTACATAATTGTATGCAATTCTATTTTATTATGTACCAGGAGAACACAGTCTACTACAAAAATTAACCTTAAGTACCTGCTTTTCTTCATTGCTTTATTTGGACACTTACCTATAAAACATCTTCCGCCGCTTTTAGGATTATCTCAGCCGGATTCTAGTAACCATTTTCCAAGCCAGTCTTCACCGTATTGTTTAATATCGGCTACACTGAAGTCCTAAGCCTTATCTGCCCTAATGGCTATGTTAATATGCTATATCGGTCGGTCTCCGTGGCGCAGCGGTCAAAACGCCTGCCTGCGACGTGGAGGCCCCGGGTTCGATCCCCGGCCAGGTCATGGTGGATGGTGGATCTTTTCCCGATTGGCCTGGGTCTTGGATGTTTATCTATATGTATCTATTATAAAATATAGTATCGTTGAGTTAGTACCTATCCCATATCACAAGTCTCGAACTTACTTTGGGAACAATCATGTGGAATTGTAAAAAAAAAAAAAAAAAAAAAAAAATACATAGCCAAATAAAGTTTTGAAAGGAAGTAAGAAAATAAAACTTAACACAGATTAAAAGACACATTACACTAGATACATACCTACATCAAATAAAAATCAAATAGTATTTATGAACGAAGTAACAAAACAGCTGAAGGTGCGCCTCGCGGTTGCGCCAAAAAGGCCCAGTTCAGCAAAAATGCCAGACAATGGCATTTTTGCTGACCTAGGCCATTTTTCAACTCATTCTAACCTTGTAGACACTTAAGACTTTCTGATAACACGCTTGCGTCTACAGAAGCCCTCTGTCTGACCTACTAAGCTAAATCTTTTATGCAACACTCGGCCATACTTGGCTTTACACGCAACACGCATTCAAGCGAAGTATCTTTGGCTTTCAATCTATAACTGTATACTATTTATCGACTTCTTATGTTTTCTTAATTAGGAATTGAGGTCCTAGTTTGTTCATCTGTACATACTAATTGCTGTAAAACTATCAATTCAAAATCTAGTCGCAAACTCATCTCAATTCTCAATGACAAAAAAGTCGGAAACTTGACAAAATGTAAGTATTTTTTGACAAATTAAAACTGAGATCAGATTGGGAATGTTCTTAAAATTACAAATAACATCCCTCTATAGTTCGATATCAATGAATGTATGTATATATGCTACTCATTATTCTAGTTGAAACATAAGATAATTCGAAAGGCTGTGCTGACAATCTTTGACCCAACCCTTTCCTTACCTAACGACGGTTAAAATGGCCATAGGAATCCCTGGGAAGGCCACGATTCGTTTTGGGCATTACTAGATGACTTATCTATGACTTCCTATCTTATCTTATCTGTGACTCTTGACTCTGTAATGTGATTTTCATACAAATTATTTCCTCACTGCAAGATAGAAAGCCCCCAAATCAATTTCTTTCCAACTACCTACTTTAGGATTGGTTTACTCCTGTTTAATCGAATACTAATAAATACCGATATTTGATAAGGAACGACTTCCAATCTACTGGGTAATTGATAAACCTAATACCTTTCATAATGATGGATCAGAAACATTCATTGCGGTATTTAAGTTTCTGAGCAGAAATCTTTTTGAATCTAAGAAGTAATAGGTTAGAAATATCCTTCAAAACAATTCAGATTATGAATGAAGGTAATAGGTATGTTACGCAATTGGGGTGTTGACCTCCATAAACCAGTAAATTCCAAATTCAAATCTCATTAATCAATGAATGTTGAAGAACTGTCAAAGTGAAATTGAATGCTACTGATAGTGTGGTACTCAATTACCTTGCTTAATGTAGGCTTGACTATCAACAAATGCTAGTCTAGGTACATAGAAACATTCACGCTAGAGTGGGGATTAAATTCCACTGGCTACGTAGAGGAAAAAGCCTTAACAATACAATGCGTAGGTTGCCTAAGTACTTGTTAGCCATTACTCACAAAACTATGCTATTAAACTCAAGGGTACTACGCTTATGGTCGCCGGTAAGTGATTGTTCTAAGTCTTGTCAAACGCATCATTAGTGTGGTCGTAACTTTGTAATATTGCTAATGGCATCATCTTCAGACATTATTTAACATCTATAAGACATCAGCCGTAGCGTGGTTTGGCCAGATTCGGTTAATCGAATATACTCCCAAGATTCGCTCTAGCTCCTGTAACCTTTTTTTTTAATGAGAATTCATCAAATGACCTTTGCCCGTTGAGTTATAATTTACGTACGTAGTACTTTATAACTCAATGCCTTTGCCGATCTGGGTGACGAAGAAGGGCGTGACAGTTTTTTTTTAAATAATTATAAACTAGTCATCATTTCATCATTATCAACCTTTTTATCGTCCCACTGCTGCGCACAGGTCTCTGCTCATACAGAGAAGGATTGAGCGTAATCACCACGCTTGCTCAATGCGGGTTGGCGATTTCAGACTGAAAGTCCAGGTTTCTTCGGGATGTTTTCCTTCACCTTCAGTCATTGGTGTCCAAGATATACTTAGAAAGTACATATAACTTTAGAAAAGTTACATTGGTACTTGCCTGACCTGGAATCGAACCCGCGCACTCATACTTGAGAGGCTGGTGTTTTAACCACTAGGCTACCACGACTTATAAACTAGTGCTTGACCGAAATCCCGCTTGATGGCAAGCAGTGATGCAATCGTTGATGGTAAAGCGCGCTAGTTATTGTATATCAAGCAGTAGACTGCACTGTAATACTTATATTTCAGCTGCACGACACTACAAACCAAGTTTAAAATTGCTGAGAAAAATCTAGGCAGATTACTGTAATTAGCCGAGGGTGGGGCAGCTGCCACCCCTGAAAATCTCGCAGAACATGATATGAACTCCTGTAATTACTTATCAAAGTATAAACGGGGACGAATTCGACACTAAAAAATTTACTTGGCCCCCTCTAGCCCTGACTTGCTTGCTTTGCTTGTTTTATGCATGTAAATATTTAAAAATGTAAATCAATATGATTGATATGATTACCTATAGAAAAATAAAGGGAATAAGAATAATATAAGATACGAGAATAATTGGCCTTCAGAAGTCTTTGAGAGGGAGTTAATGCAGCCACTCCTAGGACGCTGACATCCTGGCCAGTGTCCTAGAAGTGGAGACATTAAAGGCTAAATAATAAGTAAATACTTCCATAGGCCGCAATCAAAATACATTACTGTTATTTGTCACGTCCAGCCAGTATCAAGCAAGAACTCATGTAAACATGTACTTTAGTAATAAGTACGCAGTCGGATTACTACCCACAGTAGGTATTTAGCGTACCTGGTTGCGTATTAACATTCCATAGATAAGACAAGTAGACTGTCCCTGTGGTTTTAATCTGTGGTATAACATGCAGATAATATACTCTGTGGCATAAAATTTTTGGCATCTACTGTTTAAGATGATCAGCTTATATTTTCAGTGCTGGGACACAGAAGTCACATGACAGGTTTCTTCACGATTGATCATCATCATTTCAGCCGAAAGACGTCCACTGCTGGACATAGGCCTCCCTCAAGTATCTCCACGACGACCTGTCCTGCGCCTCCCGCCCAATTACGATCTAAATGGTTACGATCGAGTAATTTTTACTACTAATGATTAATTCTTAATTTGAAATAAAATCTCAAACGTCGTTTTTCCTTTATCATCGTCTCGCACGTTGCGTCATATATGGCTTCATAATTGATTTGAGATAAGGGCAACATTTCTTTTCTTCTATGTAAATGTCGATTAGCCGCCATTTAAGGTACCTATTCACCCTCTTTCTGGCCATTATTTTGATAATAATGAAGTTTCCAAGTATCAATCTGCCTGGTGATTTCTCAACTATTATGGGTCGGCTTCCATTTTAATTGGATGCAGCAGAATATCAGTATTATAAATGATGTCCAGAATGACCGCTGGGCCCAACGGCTTAACGTCATTTCCGAGGTACAATATACTATAACTATACACCTTAATAAGACTCGTTCTCGTTCCGGGCTGCTACTAGCCCCGCACGATGATATTGCGATTGGCGGCCATCTTGGTGACGTAATCGAACTCGCACCGTCGGTACCGTTCGCAAGTTCAGTCCGCGCTTACCCACTTACGCACATCGAATATTTTTGTTAGCTTTTTGTTTTTGTTATCCTGTTTTATTGTTGTTCTTCAGTTTTGTTGTTTAGTTTTGTTAGCTGTTACTCGTTAAAATGAGTAAGAAATTAATTAATAGTCGTGCTCGTGAAATTATAATTAAAGTGGACAATTATTTTGTTATGGAGAAAGAGGACTGTAAGTTAGTTCTTGAAAGTATAAACCATGCTTTAAAAAATGCTTCGGACATTTTAATACCGAAGCAACTGCTTATAGTTATTAAAAATATTTTGCAAAATTCTATCAAAGTCACGGAGTGTGTGGCATGTGCCACAGGCGTTGCAAAAAATACTGTGACGAAATTGAGACGAGAGCATGAGTCAGCAACAGCCAGTGGCAGCAAAATGAGAACTCCTACTAAAGGAAAAGACAAAAGAAGAAATATTTCGACGGGTTTTCCTTAACAGCTTTAAGAAATATTATAGATTCAATGTATACGGTGAGGAGAGAAATACCCACAATGCGCAAAATCTTGGCGGCTTCAAAAGTAGACCTTAATTATACTGGTAGTGAAACTACATTAAGAAAAATAATTAAATGTGATTTGGGCTACAAATTTAAACGATGCTACCAAAAAAGACTGGCCCCAATTTAAAGACCCCAAATTCAAGCGTGGAGGGCTAAATATTAACGACGTATGAAAGAAAATTACTCGCTTGGTGAAAAATAAACGACAAAAGACCCGTTATTTATCTCGACGAAACGTGGATACACGCACACTACACGGTAGAAAAATGTTGGCAAACAGCAACCGATGGAGTGAGATGGAACGACAGCCCCGGTCGCCGATGGATAAAGAAGTTAAAGCGGTTTTGTTGACTATACCCTTTTAATGTTTAAAGCAGATACCAAAACGGGGGATTACTATGATCAAATGAATGCTGAGAATTTCACCAAGTGGCTTACAGAAAAATTAGTACCCAACATACTACGCAACTCCAAAATTGTGATGGACAACGCCCCTTATCACAGTAGGGATGAGAATAGGCCACCAAGTATGAACAATAAAAAACAGTTGATTGTTGAGTGGCTACAAGATCACAACATCGACTTTCCCAACGACAGTACAAAACCTGAACTGTATTTATTAATTAAACGGCACAGACCGCCAAAAAATTATAAAATTGACAATTTATTAGCTGGCAATGGCCATGAAGTCGTTAGATTACCACCTTACAACTGCGGCCTCAACCCCATTGAGTACATCTGGAACCTGGTAAAGACGAGGGTGTCAGAAAAGAATGTGTAGCAGTTGGAAAGTCGCATTGAAGTTCTGACGTTGGAGGCGTCGCAGTCAATAACTCCAGATGACTGACGAAAGGAAGTCAATCATGTTAAACGGCTTGAAGAGGAATATTGGAATAAAGATCGAATAACTGACGAGTTATTTGTCATAAATACGGCGACGACAGTGAATCGGAAACGACAGACACAGAAAGCAGTTCTGATTCGGAAGACTATATACAATTTTTTACATATTATCCTGGTTTTATTTATAAGCTGATAGATGTAGGTAGTAATTAAAACATGACTACTACACAGTGGACTCTGGTTCAATTCCCGCTCGCAAATTAACAGAAATGTAGTTAGAAAAAATAGTATACATGTAAGAAAGATATACGAATAAGTATATTTTTCTTACGTCTACAAAAATTATTTCCTTGAAATTTTTAATAATGAAAGTTTGTTTGTCAGAATATGGGTGAGTAGGTAACCCTTAACCCTAATATTAATTTATACATACGCTCTTTATAAAGAGTGTAATAAAATTATATAATACAAATAAACCCTTAACCCTAATATTAATTTTGCATTTAACATTCTTTTGCTAGCTGTCCTTTTGTGTGACAGATGACGTCACAACGCTGTTATTGTGACAAGGTTCCATCGCAATATCATCGTGCGGGGCTTATAACTACTTACACTATCAAATGAATCAAATCGACCTTTTGCGGTCGTGATTTTGCGTAGAATAATGTTTCGTTTTCCTCCTTAAATATCCTTCTACGTTTGTGACTAGTCAAGACTTCATCTCGAATCTACCTGGGGCTAAGGGGCTTCCCAGTCTAGATACGTCCAACTTCCAAGTTTGCCAATTAGCGGTTTGCCAGATGACGAAAGAAATAGGCTAATACCTATTTTAAAGGTACCTACTTAATTAATTGAAGTTTGTTAATTAAATCAAGAATCCCATACTTTGAGGTAAAATATTAGTTAAAAGTTAATTTTAGCCAATTGAAAAACCATTATGAAGTAATTACGAATTCCATATTTTGATTGCTTACTGATACCTATACCCACTTAACATAAAATTTACATAATCTGTGGGCAGGCAAAGGTACCACAGATAAGTAAATTCAAATAAAATTATATTCAAATTATCGCGATGACCTTGCAAAGGAAGATGTTCAAACAGCCAGATAACATTATGAATAATTTAAAATTTAAATCGCAAAAGTTGTATAAGCCCCGCACGATGATATTGCGATCGGCGGCCATCTTGATGACGTAGTCGAACTCGCAACGTCGGTACCGTTCGCAAGTTCAGTCCGCGCTTACGTGCTTACGCGCATCGAATATTTGTTAGCTTTTTGTTTTTGTTATCCTGTTTTATTGTTGTTCTTTAGTTTTGTTGTTTAGTTTTGTTAGCTGTTACTCGTTAAAATGAGTAAGAAATTAATTAACAGCCGTGCTCGTGAAATTGTAATTAAAGTGGACAATTATTTTGTAAAAGAGAAAGAGAACTCTAAGTTAGGTAGTTCTTGAAAGTATAAACCGTGCTTTAAAAAGTGCTTCGGACACTACTGAGGACATTTTAATACCGAAGCAACTGCTAATAGTTATTAAAAATATTTTGCAAAATTCTACCAAGTCACGGAGCGTGTGGCATGTGCCACAGGCGTTGCAAAAAATACTGTGACGAAATTACGACGAGAGCATGAGCCAGCAACAACCAGTGGCAGCAAAATGAGAACTCCCACTAAAGCAAAAAGAGAAAAGCAAGGAATATTTCGACGGGTTTTTATTAACAGCATTAAGAAATATTATACACACAATGTATACGGTGAGGCTTTGTTGACAATGCCCTTTTAATGTTTAAAGCAGACACTAAAACGGGGGATTACCATGAACAAATGAATGCTGAGAATTTCACTAAGTGGCTTATAGAAAAATTAGTACCCAACACACCACGCAATTCCATAATTGTGATGGACAGCGCTCCTTATCACAGTAGGGAAGAGAATAGGCCACCAAGTATGAACAATAAAAAACAGTAATTGATGGTTGAGTGGCCACAAGCTCACAACATCGACTTTCCCAACGACTGTACAAAACCTGAACTGTATTTATTAATTATACGCAAACCGCCGAAAAATTATTAAATTGACAACTTATTAGCAGGCCATGAAGTCGTTAGATTACCACCCTACAACTGCCACCTCAACCCCATTGAGTACATCTGGAACTTGGTAAAGATGAAGATGTCTGAAAAGAATGGGGAGCAGTTGGAAAGTCGCATTGAAACTCTGACGTTGGAGGTGTTGGCGTAAATAACTCCAGATGACTGGCGAAAGGAAGTCAATCATGTTAAACGGCTTGAAGAGAAATATTGGAAAAAAAATCGAATAATTGACGAGTTATTTGTCATAAATACGGCAGACGACAGTGAATCGGAAACGACAGACACAGAAAGCAGTTTTGATTCGGAAGACTATATAAGTGGAATTGCATAAATAGGATAAGATTATATTGAAATAAGTACAAAAAAAAAATTACATACTATCCTGGTTTTATTTATACTGTGGACTCTGGTTCAATTCCCGCTCGCAAATTAACAGAAATGTAGAAAAAATTAGTACATATAGAGGCTATAGATGTAAGAAAATACGAATAAGGATATTTTTCTTATATCTATAAGAATTATTTTCTTGAAATTTGTTATAATGAAAGTTTATTTGTCAGAATATGGGTGAGTAATATAGTTGAGTATAAAGAATGTATGTATAATAAAATTATAAATACAAATAAACCCTTAACCCTAGCTAAAGAATAAAGAGCTAACAAAAGTATGTTTAATGCAAAATTACATTTTGCATTAAACATTCTTTTGCTAGCTGTCCTTTTGTGTGACAGATGACGTCACAAAGCTGTTATTGTGACAAGGTTCCATCGCAATATCAACGTGCGGGGCTTATATAACTAGAATTCCTAGTTTTGAATATCTTAGCTTAGTTAGACTGTGTATCCTCCAATTGGAGAAATACGTACTTACTTAAATGTTTGAATGTCAAATACTTTTACATCACGTAGGTCATAATTATAGATAGTGATCAAAATCAAATCATTGTGAAATTAATTGTAACACAATTCATGAAGGATTTAATGATTAAAAAATATCGATGACCGATAATATTGAATTAAGATTGTACAGAAGCCACTCATATCAATCACTATAATCTGTTAAAATTTCTTTAATAGATGTTATACTTTATCGCTATGGTGTTAAGGTTCAAGATTTATTGAACAAATTTAAGTTTCAGGTAGCTGGTACTGGTAGATTAACAATTGCAGCACCCTAATTGCGCAACACACTATTATTATCAATTTGAATAATTTTGAATCCTATTGCTAAACCATTTAACATGTGATCAAAAATGTGTCCCGCTCAACAACATAAATAAGGCAATGAATATTGTTGAACTGTCAAGCCTAACCCATTGCTACTGACAGTCGTTACCCAATTGGGTTGTATTCTAATAAAATAATCTAATGTCGGTATGTATATGTACATCACAAATTTTATAAAAAATATTGAACACCTATTTTTAATTTCTCTGTCATTCAAATACTTAGGAAGATATATTGATTTGGAATGTCGCATGACGTCACGCCGTGGTACATAATGTACCACGGCGTGACGTAATTAGCCCCTACTACGTAACTTTAATACGCTAATCTCAGTAGTTTTTGGTAATTTCGACACAATAAAAAATACGGGTCTTAATATTTTTTTATTTACTTATACTAATATACAAAGCTGAAGAGTTTGTTTGTTTGTATGCTTGTTTGTTTGAATTCTTTTTCCCTTGGATAGCCAATTAATCCCGGAAGGCTTGAGGCTATATAACATCACGCTGCGGCTAATAGGAGCGGAGCATAACTAACTCCACGCGAACGAAGTCGCTGGCGGCCGCTAGTTTTCTATAAGACGGACTAATTATTTTTTTGATTTTCATACCTTGGATACATCCATAATATTATCTTGTTGAGGTCGCTACCTCCACTCGATAGGAGCCCATGATGACCATACATTAGATACCGAGACAACTCCCGTGTATTCCGGGTAATTTTTCTGATGACTATCGAGAAAACCAACGCATACTTGCCTCTTTCAAAAGCTAGGGTTTCTGATATGATGGCCGCCACTTAGCCTCCACAATTTATTGTCCAATTACGTCACTGTAACGTCATTACTGAAGGTATCTTGTCACTTTATCTTAGAGTGAATTTTCGACACTATAAAGATAAACCTCAGCGCCGTCTTTTCATGACAACCTTCATACAAACTCTTTTAGGGAACTTTAGCTTCTGTAAAGATAAAATTTTTAAGTCCACCATCTCCGTTCCATTATCGGACGACCTGTCGTAAGGCGAGTACCCACCCTTACGTTGCTGACACCACTACGATCCGGACGAAGCAGGGACTGGAACAATTTGCCAGCGGCGGTCTTTGCGTCTGACTACAATTTAGGTATCTTTAAGGCTAGAGTGAATAGGCTCTTAATAAACTAGCGCGCTTTACCATTAACGATTGCATCACTGCTTATCATCAGGCAGAATGGGAAAAAGCCGCAAAGCTGACTGCAGATGTCGCTGATGGCGTTTAACCCATAACAATTAGCTGTCAGTCATGTGCTCATCACGTTTTATGTTGAGTTTTTTTGTGTTTGACGAGTTTTTTTTAGGTAAAGCAGAGCAATGTATTGTACATGGACTGTTTCAAGTTAAAAAAGGAGTTAAAATTCTAAAAGGAGCTTCAGTAAAAAGGACGAAAAGCTGATCTAATTACCAGGCAAATAACAATGCCCAGACTTTAAAATGAATGCAGACTTATTAGTGTTTAAGTTACATTAATTTTTGTAATTAGGTTTAATGTTTCTTTAGTTTATATTTAAGTAAATATTAATGTAATTATTATTGCTACATTTGAAAGTTTCAACCCTTTAACCTAAAATTATTATCCAGACTTGAATCATATGACCAGAAATTTTACTTCTTTACTTCCTCAAGAACAAGAAATTCAAAAAAAAAATGGTTTACCGCCCCCAGAAAGCTATGGAGACATCAACATAATCTTTACTGAAATCTATTTATAATATATTCTGTTCTTAATTGAAATGCATAGGTATCTTTAGGGAAAGAGTGATTTCCATTATTATTGCAACAAATTGCTACACAACGCGGCATATTTTTTATAAACAACGTGATCTCGATCAAATTACAATGGGTTTTGACAGTTTATTTGGGTCAAACGATATCAGCGCCTCTAGTGGCAAGATTTGTCAGTTTTCTTCCCCATTGCGGTCAAGCACTAGTTTCAACTGTCCAGCTATCAGGGTTGACGAGATTCAGCCTGGATTGACAGTGGAGTCTTAAAATATGAGTCCCGTTTTTACTAAAACTAGCGCAACGTGTTCCCTATGTCTGTATTGTAGACATATTTAGAACTCTTATCTTATTTGTGTAAGTTTTTAGATAGTAGTACAATCAAGCCTACCCAGGAAACCGGGTAACTTACTTCGTACCTAGTTAGTAATGGCCATCAGCCATCTTCTATTTTTACATGCTTTTTATTTTACTATATATAAACTCGAGCTTAATCACGTTTCTGCCTGATGGTAAGCAATCGTTGATGGTAAAATGCGCGAAGGCACTTAAATTGTAGTCAGACAGAAATACCGTCGCTGGTAAATTGTTCCAGTCCCTCGATGTACGTGGTTTAAAAGGCGAGGAGAATCGCTTCACCAACCAACCAACAACGTAAGGGTGGATACTAGCCGTACGACGGGTCGTCCATTGATAGAACCGAGATGGGGGAATTAAGTCATGCAATTCACGCGCACACTCTCCAAAATGAACACCGACAGGCTGACTATATTATATTATGTTTGAATATCCATCATAGTTAATTTAACTATGCAAAACTATTTAACATCTATACTAATATAATAAAGCTGAAGAGTTTGTTTGTATGTTTGTTTGAACGCGCTAATCTCAGGAAGTCCGATTTGAAAAATTCTCTTTGCGTTAGATAGCCCATTAATCCAGGAAGGCTTTAGGTTATCTAACATCACGCTGCGACCAATAGGAGCGGAGCATAACTAAACCACGCGAACGAAATCGCTGGCGGCAGCTAGTAATATACAATATGTAAAGAAAACCCTGTCCGACCCATAAGGATTATAAAGGTTAGGTAAACACTTGTCCAAATATAATATAAAATTTTACATAATCATCATAGTATTAACAATACTAATGAATTTTGAAATAATCCTTTTTTCCCGGGAATTAATTCCAATTTCCCCGAAATTTGGTAATTTTTAATAAAGTGACAACACCGGTATTATTGTAAGCGAATAGCGACGCGACCACGTCACAGGTGCCGCGTGCCCTGCCCCCCGCCGCCCGCGGAATGGGGTTGCTTACCGCACATGTGTTAAGTTACCTCTTTTTGCGAAATAATATTTATTTTTTTAGGGGGATTTTTTTTTTAAGTTTTGCCTGTCTTTGTGGGCATTATTAGAATCAGTTGTCGATACCTAACAACACCTTCACGGATCGG